>PITA01011182.1:0-39849 GCA_004023965.1 Spilogale gracilis | reverse complement strand
CGCCTGGGTGGCTCAGTGGGCTAAGCGTCCACTTTCGGCTCAGGTCAAGATCCCGGGCCCCTGGGATCGAGCCCCGCATCGGGCTCCCTGCTCGGCGGGAAGTCGCTTCCCGCTCTCCCCACCCGCTTGTTCTCTCTTCTCCATTAGCACTGGAGGGCCATTCCTACAATTAATAACGAGGATGAAAAGGCGAACTGCAAACGCAGAGAGGAGAGAGTGAGTCCAGCAACGCGACATCCGATACGCCTACCGCCGAGGCGAATGAAAGCCCCGCCCCGCCCGCTCTGCGGGGACGCCGCGCAGCCGAGCCACCGCCCAGCCGGGAAGCAGCCCCTCCCACGCGCTGCCGCGGGACGCTCAGGCCGACGGGGCGGGGCGGGGCGGGACGGGGGCGGGGGCGGGGGCGGAGCCTCGACTCGCTGGGAGGCGACGAGGCTCCTTCCGCACGCCTATTAGTCGTCCTGGAGACGGACTGCTCTAGCTGACCAACCGTGGTCCAGGTGGGGCGCAAGCGTATTCTGGAGTCAACGCTAAAGGGCGCGGGCGGCGGGAAGCGCGCATGCGCCTGGGGGGCCCAGCAGGCCGTATCGCGAGGGGCGGGTGGTCGCCCTCAAGGAGTCCAGGCCGTGGACGCTGCGCCGCGTTCTTGAGCGTGGCCCTCTGGGAGCCTCGGGGCAGGGAACGTTCAGTGCCCAGAAACTGCCCCCCCCCGGGGGCCCCAGTCCCTAGCTCCTCCTACCCCGTGTTGCGGTCCGGCCGCGCCCCGCCCCGCCCCGCCCCGCCCCGCCCCGAGGCCGGTGACCCGGGGAAGCCGCGCAGGCTCTCCCCGCGGACCCGCGGCTGGCGCGGCGCCCGGCAGACCCAGCCCAGTGAGCTAAACAAGCACGAGCGAATCCGAACCCCGGGTCGTGCTCAGGGCTCAGAGCAGCGCGGCCCTGGCGGAGCGACGGGGTGCCCGGCCCGGGGGTGGGGAGGGCGCCGCGGCGGCAGGTGCAGGAGCCGCGGGTGAGGCCGCGCGGCTGCAGCGGAGTGGGCCGGGCAGCACCCGGCCACAGTCGCCTCAGGAGTCGGAAGCGAATTCTCGGTCCAGCGGGAAGCCAGCCGACTTAGGCAGAACCGCGATGGGACGGGATTTCTTACCACTCTGCCGAATGGAGAGTAGATATTTAGGAAGAGTGGAAATAGACCAGTCCGGAGGCTCGGACCAGTTCAAAGGCTGGGAGAGAGGGGCGTGGCTTGAACCTTCCTACGTAGCTGGTGAAACAGGCGTGAATTAGGAGAGGATCGGGTGTGTTGGATGAGGGAAAAGACACAATCAGGACTATTCCCAAGCTTTTGGAACGTGCGCCTGAGTGAACGGTGGTGCTGTTTATTGTGATGGGAACAGGTGCTGGGGACGGACTCAGGGTTCATCCGTGGCCACCGTGATTATGAGCTGTCCATTGGACAACCAAGCAGACGTGTCAGGTTGGTCAGAGCCCATGCAGAGGGATCAAGAAAAGCAGTGCATGGAGAGGTAGATAGTACTTAAACCATGGACGTGGGGAGTGCCACTTGCAGGCAGAAGATAGAAGAGGCCAAGGGAAGACCCTGGCGTTCTCCAACATCGAACAGCCCAGAAGAGATGTAGGAGCTGGCAAAGGAAACTGAAAGGGTAAAGAGGAAAAGTAGGGGTGTGATGTCTTCAAGGATGAAAAAGGGCAAAATTCATGAGAGAAGATGCGGCTTATCTGGCTTGTTTCTCAGAAGTCAAATGACAGAGCAATGGCCATTGGCTCTGATAGCTTTTTGGTTACTGAATCCTTTTTCAAGGGCAGTGCCTAGGGAGAGGCGGGGATGCAGCCTGATGGGAGTGTTCCAAGAAGAGGAGGAAAGGCAGAGAGAAAACATTTTGCTATGAAAAGAAGCACAGATACAGACAGCTGGAAATAAGTGTCTTGAGAGAGTTTTCTTGACTATGAGAGATGCCAGATCAAATTTCCGTGGTGACAAAGAATGATGCAGAAGAGAAGGGAAAACTGAAATTTATTGAAGGCCTATTTAGTGTATTAAGAGCTCTACAAACATTCATTTTCACGATGTTTTACGGATTAGGCAACTGAGGTTAAATAACTTGCCCGAAGTCATGCAGGTTGAGGTGGCCGAGCCGGGCGCCCCCAGATGTCTCAGACTCTTCATGCCTTACCACCCCGGTGCAGAGGCACACAGCGCCCTATGCGTCAGCACTGGGACGTGCCTTTGCCCTGGCCAGAGTGCCCTGGCCAGTCGGAGAGCTCGCTCACACTGGGGGCAGGACTTTATTTTCCTCTTCCGATGATGGAAACGGGCCTCTCCCCGCGACAGCCTGAATAAATACCCATGCAGCGCGGGACGTAAGCTCTCCCGGTCACGAGGGCCAGGGGCAAGCAGCAGGAGCTCCCCCAGAGGCAGGAGGCAAGGGGCACTTCTGGGGGTGATCGGCGGATTTCTTTTTGAGTCAGCCAGTGCATGGAGTGCTGGGGCTTGTTGGTCCCAACCAGCTGGGGCCTGTGGCCCCAGCATTTATCTGGATCTGTTTAGAGGGGCTGGAAGCCCGGGTCAGAGCCTAGTCTCCCGGCTGCCTCCATTGAGGCTGAGGCTATGGGGGCGGGTACCACGCTCTAGCCGGCGGCCAGAAAGGAGGCGCCGCAGGGAAGAGCCGGAGCTCAGGTCACCGCAGCTTCGAAGGTGGAGGCTCTCTCGGCCTGGCCGGCCCCATGGGCTCCGGGGCACCTAGAGAGGGACACAGGACAGGGCATCAGTGTGGCTCAGCCTAATGCTCCAGGCTTTCCTGGGTATCTTCCCTGACTCCCCTAACTCCTACCTGCTTAAACCCATGGGCCCCATTCCCACTGGGGCCTGGGGCCTTCTTGGACATCTGGAAGAAACGAGAGACCAAGCCTCGGCCTGGCCAGCTGCTCTTCAGGTCTCCCAGGGAGTGGGCAGGTGCAGGGCCCGAGGGCAGGGGGACCTTCCGAAAGGTGGGCCCGGGGCGCCGTTTCTCAGCTGAGCGGGCCCGTAGCAGCCTGGGCGAAGGGCAGCGGGCTAGACGGAAGAGGCAGGCTTCAGAGCAGAGCCCTGGAGAGAGAGAAGGTGGGAAGGGAGGTGCACGGAGGCCAGGCGATACTCCCCTAGCCCCCACCCTCTGGGTACCCCCCCGCACACCCCTGACCTGTGTCTGCGGAGGAAACGGAAGCAGCTTCTTCCTCAAGCACTTTGGTATAAAGGTCCCTGAAGTCAGCTGCAGGGGAGAGGAGAGAGTGGAAATGCCCAGTGGACATGCCCTCCCGGGGGGACTCAAGCCCAGAGGAGCCTGCCCCGCACCACACTCCATGCTCAACCAAGGATGGGGCATGCGAGCCCAGGGCCGAGACTGTCGCGTGCCCTTATCCCTTAGTCACTGAGCCCGGGGGCTGCGGGGTGTACTCGCGAGCCGGAGGAGCGGGTGGGAAGCTGAGGCCGGGAGCTGTGGGAGACGCCTCTTTCAGCCACTCAGCTGCTGCCCGTGTGTTTTTAGAAGGGGAAGGCTCAGCTGTGTCTCCTGCAGGCGTGAACGCACCCCTTCTTCCTCTTGGGGGACCTCCACCGTGTCCTACGCCCTGGAGGGTACCACCGGCCCTCTAACTCCCCTGCCTGCCCGCTCCTGAACCCTGGGCGTGTGGGGGGGGTGCTCACCGGTGTCGCTGGAGGTGGTGATGCCTGGGTCACTGTGGGACCGTGGCAGCAGCAGCAGCGGTGGCGGCGGGAGGGCGGGATGGGGTGGCCGGTGCCCCGGCGGCGGCGTGAGGGAACCTGAGCTGTCGCTGAAGCGGCGGGTGGGGGCACGGGCGCAAGGCGCCACGGCAGGCCTGCCGCCGCCCCGGGGGACGCGCCGCCGCAGCTCGGGGAAGCAGGGTCCCACCCAGGGCGGCCAGCCCTCCAGCCGGTGGCAGCTGCGGGCGGCCGTGGGGGCCCCCAGCGGGGGTGGGGCCTCGGGGGCCGAGCAGGAGTAGGAGCGCGCCGCCCTCGGGGGCCGCCGCGGCAGGGGGCTGTCCTCGAAGGGGCCGCGCAGGCCGCAGTCCAGGCTGAGGCAGTAGCCGGCGCGGCTGCGCTGGATGGAGCGGAAGAGCACGTAGTCGACGGAGCGCACGGAGCCCTGCAGCTCCAGCAGGCACGAGTCCTCCGACGGGCTCGAGCCCCCGGGGAGGTCCCCGATGGCTGACAGCACCAGAGACCCGCTGTCCATGGACACTGTGGGCGGCAGGGCAAGTCCAGCGCCCTGCCCTCCGCCCCCAGCTCTGCCCTCCCAGGCAGCCCAGCGCTTGTCCCCCGCTGCCCGCTTTTTGCTCACCGTCTACAATGGAGGCCGCGCGCTCGCAGATGCAGGAGCTGTCGTGAAGCTGAGGGTCAAACAGAGTGGCCTGCAGAAAACCCAAGCGTCAGAGGGCCCGCCCGCCAGCTGGGGGGCGGGCCCTGTGCTGGACAGGCTGGGAAGGCCTGGCTCTCAGGCTGGTTTTGGCACCCTGTGCAGGTCAGTTATAGGGGCCTCAGTCTCCATGTCTGCCCCCCGCACCCACAGGCTCTAGGGAGGAGCACATGGCCAGCGCCCGCGCCCCAACGCCCATGAGGACTAGCAGCAGCTCCCTGGCCGTGCCGAGCCCTGCTCTCACCTGGCTGTCTCCTCGGAGCCCCATGACGGCCTCATAGGAAGGGGGGCAGTCCGTGGGGTACAAGGGCACCGGGCTGTCCATGGAGCCGTTGTAGGTGATGCTACAGGACAGGAGGAGGGCAGAGCCTGGCAAAGCACTCCTACTGCACAAGGCTCCTCCCCCAGCAGTCCAGGCCGCAGCCCCGGCGCCCCTGCAGTTCCCCCAGCAGGACCCCGCCAGGCCTCACCTCTGTGCATCTGTTTCTGAGCTGCAGGTGTACTCTGGGGGGTAGTAGGGCGGAGGGGGCACTGGCGGTACGAATTCCTCCAAGTCCAGCATGGCGTGCAGGAGAGGGGCTGGGGGCGGTGATGTACAGCCCAGAGGCCCCAAGGGGCCTGAGACTGAGCGCTCCGGGGCCAGCTGCTGGGGGGCAAGCAGGTCAGTGGGCCTGGTTTGTGGGGGTGCAGCTCCGAGGATCCAGGCTCCTGCGCGTTCTCGTGGCCTGGCCTCCTCTCTCAGCCAGAACCGGCTCCTCTCTCTCCCTCTGCCCCAATCTAGAAAGTCCTCCACTTTATGGCCCCACCTGCACCCAGAATCGCCACCTGTTCTCTGCTCCCACTAGAACGTCAGCGCTCGGCCTTATCCGGGCTCTGGGCTCCACCCGACTTGGAGTCCCATCTCTAATGCCCGCATCCCTCCTGCTCCCCGCCCTCCCCAACAGGCCTGCACTGGACGTGCCGAATAAACAACCCTCGGCCCCCCCTTGCTCAGAAGTGAGCACTGCAGCCGCCGTCCCCTCAAGCCCAGCCCCGCACACACCGCTGCCTCGCATCACACGTGCTCGGCTTTGACCCTGGCCCACCTCTCACCGTGGGCACGAGGTCCAGGGAGAAGATCTGGATGCAGCAGACGATGGCGGAGAGGGTACAGATGACAACACCACAAACAGTGAGCCCACAGACACTGAACAGCAGGTTCTGAGAGTGAGGGAGGAGCAGGGATGTGAGCGGGGCCTGGGGAAGGGCGAATCCCCCAAGTTCTCCACCTGTGAGGACGCCTGAAGGGGGGCCAAAGGTGAAATGGGGATGGCAGACGTGGGGAGTGCCTGCTCACCTTGAGGGCTCCTCGGGCTTCATCACAGGTGGAGTTAGGGGCGACTTTGAGCTCCTGCCCCGAATCTGGACAGGGCCGGAGCAGGGGGACAGAAGGGCAGCACACACAGACCTTTCCTTCCTGAGTGGCAGAGGGCAGGGCAGTCAGGACAGCCGGGGTGTCCCGCACACCTCCCCCTCAGCCCGTCTGCCCAGCCCTCCGTCCTCAGGCTCACCATGGAGCAGTCCTGGAAGTCCCGGGCCAGCTGGCCGTTCTTACAGGAAAGGACGGAGCCAGCCATGCTAAGCATGACACAGAGCACCGAAAGCAGGGAGAAGAAGGAGATCTGGGGGAAGCAGGTGCACACTCAGGGCTGGGACCGTCAGCGGTACCCTCTGCCACGGATGGGGCCACCCCCTCACACGCGTTCACCCTGAGCTGCGCGGCCACTTCCCTCCCTTCTCGGGGGGCACATGCGGGCTTCCCCCCAGGGCTAGGCACCTGCCTCCCAGGGGCACCAGACCCTAACACCTACCACTAAAGTGAATGGCCGTTTCCAGGACACAATGCCAACCACCCCGGAGAACGCCAGCTGGGGACAGAGTGGGTACAGGCTCAGCCTGGCAAGGGGGAGGCACATGAGTGAGCCCCTCACCACAGGGTGTGCCCAGCCCTGTAAGCAGACAGCCGCCCAGGAGAGGGAGGAGAGGCCAGCGCCGAGGGGTGGGGCCCCTGGAGCCTACCCCACCCAAGGACTGTGCGCCCAACTCACCGAGAATCCAGCCCAAGATGGGCAGGATCTCTTGATGCTCTCCGTGGTGGTGACAGAAGAGGCCACCATGCTGAAGGTGACCACGAGGACGCCCAGGAGCACCTGGGCTAGTCCCAGCGTGAGCAGGGCCTGCAGCCACGGTCGGTGAAGGCGGAGGTTGGTAAGGCCCCGGGTGCTGGGTCGGCTGGTCAGCGAGCGGCTGGAGTCACTGGGCGAGGGCATCATGCCTACTGCCCGGCTGCCTGTGCCTCGCTCGGCTCCCTCCGGTGCTTGGGAGCATCTCAGAGGCGCCCAAGGCCGGGTCCTCCCTCCTCTCCACGCTCTTTGCTCTAGAGCCCACCAACCGGATGGGTCCCCTGGGGCATGGCCCAGGGCCTCCAGCTGGGCGGGGGCCCAAGGGAGGGGCGTCGCGGCGGGGTCGCGGGGGGCTCCCTCCCCACCGCGGGCACCGGACGGGCACCGTGCCCGGGACGGCGATGAGGGCGCAGGGGCGCCGGCTCATCGCATCTCCCTGGAGAACAGGGGCGCCGAGAAGGGCAGGTCCAGGCGTGAGGAGGCCGCGGTCGGGAACCGGGGGAAGGGCGGGGAGGGTAAAGGCGAGGAGGGTGGGAAGAAGAGGGGAGGGGCCCCGGGGTCCGAGACCGTCCGTTGGGGAGAAGCTGGGGCGCCACCCGCAGCGGGGCCGCCCGCCCCGCTCCCACCCCCCCACACGCTGCGCTCCCCAGCCTGGGCGGCAGCAGGTCCTGCCCGGCGGCGGGGGCGGGGCTGCGCGGTGCACCCCGGGAGCCGGGTGCAGGGGGGCGGGCGGCGGGGCCGGGATGGGGCGGGGCTGCGCGGCTGGGGGCGGGGCCGGAATGGCGCCGGGCTGCGCCGGCCGGGTGCACGCGGGGGTTTCTCCGCCGGCCTCCCGGGGCCGGAGGTCCGACCCCGGGGCCGCCCAGCCTTTGGGGCCCCGGGCCCGCCGCCCCGCCCTCGACCGCCCCTGCGGGCTCCGCAGCCCCACCCGACCTCCTCCCTCCCCGCCTCCCCGGTTCACAGTCTGCTTCCGCTCCAGTCCCCGCCACACTCCCTTTTCTCCTCCAGAGGCTTAGTTCCCATAAAAATTCCGGAAACGGGGATTTGAGTTCCAGTTCCATTTTCTTTTTATTTAAATAACCGAAGCAACAGCCTTGGCACAGCAGCGGGGGGCGGGCGGGTTGGGGCGTGTAAGGGGTGGCAGTAGTGTGGCCTAATTCGGGGGTGGCGGGCGAAGCGAGACTGGTCCCCGTGGGCTCCCCGCACCCCTAAGTCAGGGTCAGCAGTCGCAGCTGCGAGCTTGGGGGCACTAGAGAGGAGGCCCCAGGTAGTGATGTCTCACCGCGTCCCAGAGACGTTGGGGCCAGGGGGGCTGAGTGAGCTCCCTCCGGGGGAGGGCCCCGCGGCGTGCGGTCAGGGGTCACGGGGCTCGGAAGGCATTCTCGGCGGCCCCGGCGGCTGCGTTGGCGGCGGCGGTTCGCACGGCGGGGTTGGAGAAGACCCCCGCAGCGAACTCTTGCTGGGCCTTCTGAAAGCTGGCCCCGGTGCGGCGGTACAGGGAGTGGATCTGCAAGGAGGTGGCAGAGATGACCGCGTGCCCTGGCCGACGTCACCCCACGACACCCTATCACCCACTCCCGGGGCGCATGGTCCGCTGCTCGGCCGCTCACCCGCTTCAGCATCACGATCCCGAGCACGGCGATGCCGGTGAAGAGCAGGGCCACCAGCAGCATGAGCATGGCCACCACCTTGTTGGCCTTCAGCACCACCAGCGTGGAGATCCAGCCACTGCGGCGGGAGAGGAGCGCAGGGCTGTGAGGAGGGCCCGCACCCAGCCGGGCGTCCCCCCAGCCTCCCCGAGGCTCAGGGCGCCATCCCACCTCTGGGCGCCCCTGTCAGTCTGGCAGCGCGAACCCTATCCACTCTCTGGAAGCTCGAACCCTATCCACTCTCTTCAAAGTTTAATTCCAGCTCCTGGGTAATTAGCTCCTGGCTCTCTGGGCCCTCCCAAGACCACCTCAGTCCGGACAGACCCCTCGTCCTGTCAAGGAGGCTCCGTCCCCTCTTCAGAAGCTCACTTCCTAGGAAGCCCTCTCAGACTGACCACAGGTCCCTCTCCTTCCCCAAACCCAGGCTGCCTAGAGTTCCGACTGGGCTCTCTCCATCCTGGAAGCGGGTCCTATTTCCTGCATTCCACGACCACCTTCTGAGGATCAAAACCACATCAGCTTCTGAGCAACTCCTACCCCAATACTGAGTGCTGACCTGGTCTAGAGGAACGAGGGGAAGGGGTGGGGCTGCAGGGCAGGCTCTACGGACCTGAACCCCCAGCCTGGGATGCCAATGGCCTGGAGGACATAGAGCACATCCTGGACGAAGAAGATGAAGAAGAAAACGAAGAAATTGAACGAACTGTCACTCCTGTGGGCAGGAGAGGCGGGGAGAGCAGGAGGAGAATTAGGGCGGAGCAGCAGGTGCGGGGCCCATCCTGGGTTCTCCACCAGCCCCCCCCCCCCCGACTTACCGGAAAGCCTTGTACATGGGACGGTACCAACACACAAAGGAGCACGGCGTGAAAAGGAGGACCCAGAGGATAGAGAGTCCAAAGCCAGAGCCATTGCTGGTCTCCACACAGAAGCTGGCCAGGCAGGCAAGAAAATTCAGGAGAAGAGCCAGCGTGCTACCTGGGGGATGGAGGAACAGGATTAAGGGTGCAGTCCGCAACCACACAACGGCAGAGGAAGGAAGGAAGCTTCTGCCTTCACAAAATCCTCAACGGTGGAGACAGATTCCCTACCACACGAGACCACCTTTGCAAAGATGTTTAAGGACTCAGAAAATGCTATGCAGGAAGACAAGAGAAAGGGAAAGAGAACAAGAACATATGTCCTCTAGAACGTGGGAGAACAAGTTCTACATACTGTGAAAGGAGTAACCCAGGAAAATTCCTAGAGAAACTAGCCTTCAATTCGAAAGAGCAGAGATGAAACGCTGAGTTCTAGGCGGGTGGGCTCGAGGGCAGAAGAGATGTTAAGGTCACTATCTTTACTCTTCCTCCAGAAAAGAACTACTCACACATCCAGAGATAGTACATGGTGGAGACGGTCTTCTGAAATTCTTGGGGGATCTCCATGGAGATGTCCTGGAAGAAGCAGGGCTGGACAGGGCAAAAAGAAGGTAGAGGGGGCCAATTGTTCTGTCGGGCTGGAAGGCAGAGAGAAAGCAGGAGAGCCTGAGATGTGAGGCAGAGAGCCACGAAGGACTCACCCTTCCCTTCCACCCCAGATCTTCTCTCCATTCTCTGACTCGGGGTCCAAGGAGACGGGGGAGAGGAGCAAAACCAGTGCCGACAGTGTTTACTACTATTTACAAGTACTGGGCACTATGCCAAGCACTCTGTACTGACAGCCTTACTTAACCGCCACAGCAGTCCTGTCACACAGATACAAATGCCACCTTTGTTTTACAAGTAAGGAAACTGGAGCCCTTAAGATTAAGTGACTTATCTAAGAGCTCATAGATTGTAAATAATAACTCCCAAATTCAAATCTAGCAATGTGATTCCAGAGCCCATACTCTTAGGAGCTTTTTTTTTTTTTGCTCCTTCAAGAATGCCAAGGCGCCTGGAGGGGGCTCAGTTGGTTAAGGGACTGCCTTTGGCTGAGGTCAGGATCCTGGAGTCCCGGGATAGAGTCCTGCATCCATCCAGCGCCCCACTCAGCAGGGAGTCTGCCTCCCCCTCTGACCCTCCCCACTTCACGCTTTCTCTCAAATAAATAAAATCTTAAAATAAAAAGTGTCAAATGCCCCCCCATCTTCCTCCGTGCCCCCACCCCAGAACCCACTCACGAGCTGTGCCCCCCAGGGCTGCATGCTGCAGTTCCCGCTCCCTCCGGTCCAACTCCTCTGCCTTCCGGTTGAGCTCCTCCTGCTTCTTCAGCAGCTCGGCGGTGGCTGCCGCAGCGGAGGCCTGCCCAGTACCGCACAGGGAGACGTGAGTCCTGGGCCCAGATCAGGCCCCCACGCTCCCATCCCCACACCGTTTACCTGAGTGCTGTAGGAGCCATAATTTTTGGGTTCTGTAGGGCTGAGCTTTCTTGAGGACTGCAAGGAAGGAGCCGAGGGTGGAGGCAACGGGGCAGGGGCAGGAGGCTCATAGGCTGGTGGGGGCTGTTGGTTTTGAAGAAGACTTTAGGGATCACCTAGCGCCTCCCCAGCCAGGTATCCAGTCTGCTTGAGTACCTTGAGACCCTGAACCCATTCCGCAGCCTCCCCTCAAAAGAGTTGAACCTCTGTCAGAGAACTCTTCCCCAAGCTGCAGCAGCCCTCATCACCCCCCATATCCAATCCCTTGGCTAGACTCAAGGTGCTCATCTACGGAAACCATGCCCTTCGCTTTCTAAAGCTCTCAGAATTTCCTCTTCTTTTCTTTTCTTTTTTTTTTTTTTTAAGATTTTATTTATTTATCTGACAGCAAGAAACACAGCGAGAGAGGGAACACAAGCAGGGGGAGTGAGAGGGAGAAGCAGGCTTCCCACCGAGCAGGGAGCCCGATGTGGGACTCGATCCCGGGTCTCCAGGATCATGGCCTGAGCCGAAGGCAGTCGCTTAACCAACTGAGCCCCCCAGGCGCCCCGTAAAGCTCTCAGAATTTTCTATTGTGTGGGTCAAACAGGTCTGGTCCTCGCTCCCTGCCCTCTAAATGCACCCTTAAGTATAACTGCTTTTTCTCTCAACTCCTACCAGCCCCATTCTTTACTTTCTTCAAGGAAGCCTCCCCAGACACAGCTTTAGTCCAGGTATTGCCAGTCCCCAAGTCCTCCCAGGACAGACCCTAAGAGCTCAAACGGGATCATTAGTCCTCGTGTGCCCAGAAGGGTTAGGCAAGTCATGGAAGACAGGCCTCTCTCCTGGGGCTAAGACCCTTTGCATGCAAAGAAGTCCCCTATACCCTGACAGAGTGGCTTACAGGTGCACCCTCCCAGTCCCTGCCATCCTGTGCTCCCCAAAACCTCACCTCCCGGGTCTCAAAAGGGTTGTAGACGTCAAGGGTGGCATACTGTGGGCTGGGTCGGTGCTGGATCACAGCTGGGTCCTGTGGGCAGAGCTGGGCTCAGCTGGCACCTGGTGCCTCTGGGGGGAACTCCCTGGGGCCTCTTCCGATGCCTGTGGCTCCGAGGACTGCACGTCGGAGGCCACGCTGCTGTCCCAACACCTGCCCCCAGTCCTTCACCCCGCACTGCTGGCACCGACTCCTTATAGGAGCAGGGCCCGCCTCCCAGGGTGCCCACTGGTCTGGAGTCACCGTCACCCCCACGTGGCGGCCCCTCCCCAGAACAAATGCCAGGAATGGGAAGACAAATGAGCCCGTCCAGAACCGAGAAGAGTCCACCGAGCTGGCCAGAGAAGGCCCGCGCGTCACCTGAAAGGGGTTGTCAAGCTCGCCGGGCCCGGCAAAGGGGTTTCCGCCGTCTCTGCTCTGAGCCATGTTTGCAGCTGCGGCCTGGGCCGCCCTGCCCTCCACGCCCCTGCGCGGTGGCGGCGGCGGCGGCGGCGGCGGCGGCAGCAGCAGCGGCTCCCGGCGCTCCCTCCGCTCCTCCTGGTCCGCCCGCTCCGCCGCGCACGGATTGGCCGCGAAGGCCGGAAGGACCCCGAGGACCCTCGCAGCGGCGGCGCGCTGCGCCTGCGCCCCGGCTATAGGCGCCGACGCAAGCGCCCCCACGTGACACCGGCCCCGCCCCCGAACTACAGCTCCCGGCAGACCCCGCGGCGGGGTCCCGGACTGCTTCACGAGACCTCCGGCTAAGGCTCCGCCTGGTGGCCACCGCGGCCCGGACTTCCCCAAGGCTTGCCTCCCCCGACGGGAGGGCATCCCCTACCGGGTCCCCCATCACCGCCCTCCTGAGACAGATGGGGACCCGCGGGCGTTAGACTCGGGAGGTGAGAGGGGCTCCCTTTACCCGCAAACTCGGAAGGGCTGCCATTCTCCCCATGCCTCCAGCCCTGCACCCCACACCTCAAGCTCAAGGGGTGGGGGTCCGATGAAGCACGTCATTTTTATTTCACAAAGACTGTACAAAATTCCTTATAAAACATGGGCTAGGGGCCACCTGGTTACCTCCTCCTGCCCCCACCCAACCCCACTGCGTGGGCTCAGGGAGGGGGGACGTGTGTGGGATGGAACAGCATTCTGTACAAGGCTGGGGAGGGAGCGGCAGGTGCGGGTTCTTCCGTATTTACACTATTTCACATATTCACAGGTATACAGCGAGCCAGGAGGAAGGGACGGGCTCCGGCTCTGTTCTCTTGTATAAAAAAGCACCAGTGTCCCGGACTGGACACCCACTGCTGGAGGAGATGCAGGGGTGCCCAGGCCTGATCGTCACCGACTGATATCCCGACTGGAGTCCCACAATTTGGTGGTGGGTGGCTCAGCCCGAAGGCGGGCGAAGAAAGGATGCTGAAGGGCTTCCCCCAACGTCAACCGCTTAGCAGGTTCATACTCTAGCATGCTTTCAATCAGATCGAAGAGCTGGTGGTGGTCCTCTGCCTCTGAGGTCAGATACCGCTGGTGGTGGAGGGCAGGAAAAAGGTGAGGCACAGCGCCTTACGGGGGCGGCCTTTTTCTTCAAGGCCCTAGCTTTCAGTCTCGGAGGCCCGAGGATCTGCCACCATGAACACTAATATGAATACAGCCTTCCCACGTGCATGCCGTGACCAGCACTTCTGACATCACTGCCCCACCTAGCTTCCCACTAGCACAATTACTTCCTTCATACTCCTTTGGAAGTTTTTATGTGTATATCTTTGTCAACTTCATGAATCTTCTTTAGCTCCTCATTAAAATGTAAGCTCTTCAAAGGTAGTTTATTCTCTCCTGGCTGACCTCAAGAATCCAGGACATTGCTTTGATCTCTGGTTGGCTCAAGAAAGACATGGCTGTCTAACCTCCTTTCCTCCACAAAACCACTCCCTCTCATCTCTCTTCTATTGACCAAAGATGTTTTCTTCCAGTTTCCCCCCTTCCTTCCTAACTCTGCTCATGAAGTGCCTTCCAGAGGCAAGGCACCTTAGGAAGGCAATGACCTCTGGGTGGTAGGCGCTACCTCACCCCTGCCTGGCTCACCCGCAGCGGTTTGCAGTTTTCGCGTACGTAGCGCCCAGCTGATGTGTTCTCATCCCAATCCAGGCGACCCCGATAAAAATATTTCTGCTTCCTAGAGAGGAAGGGGAGGTTGAGGGGTCAGGAGGTTCCTTTGGTTGTGGGATACTTCCCTTGTTCCCCCATCTGAGAGTAGCTGGGGGAGAGGGGAGGTGTCAAAGAAAAAAGAAAATGATGTGAAAAAGACCGATTTTGTAGAGAAAAAGGACAAGAGTTAAGTCCTCCCCACCCCCCCAAGGTTCACCTTGTCTTTCGGGTCATCCGGGAAGGGATAGGACCCAAGATCCTTTCCATCATGGCTAGATGCTCTCTGTTGTCATGGGTCTGGGAAACAAAGACAGAACTGAGCAAGAGGACCGACTTCCAGAACGGCAGGCAGTGTGGAGCGAGCAGGCAGGTCCTCGGCAGACGAGGAGACCAGGTAGGAGAATGCCCAGGGGCCACAGAAGACACCCCACCACTTACCTGGAACAGGGTGAAGCCAACATAGTACTCGAAGATGATACAGCCTATGCTCCACACATCACAAGGCTGTGACCAGCCCAACTCTGGGTGGGGACAGGAGGGACAAGGTGTTATGATGCTTAGGGGGCCCTCCTCTCCCCATCCCCCACGCTCACATACTTGGACAACCTTGTTCACCCGCTGGCCCTGCTTACCAAGGATGACCTCCGGTGCCCGGTAATGGCGAGTAGAGACAATGGTACTGTGATGTTCATGGTCAAAGGTGGCACTGCCAAAGTCCACCACCCGCACGGCTGTGCTCTTCACGCTGCGCTCATCTCGTTTCTAGGAGCAGAGCAGGAAGGGGGTGGACCCCAGTCACCCTGGACCAACACTCTTACCACTACTCTCTAAAGTGCTTTCAGACCTTCAAAAAGCACCTTGACCTCCTGCCTGCTCCCATATGCACTTGAGAATCTGCTCTCCCACATCCCACGGAGAAGTTAGGAGTAGGAAGGATTAAGGAATGATCATGGCATAGCACACAAGTCCCTGTGCATCTGGACTTTTCCAAGTGATTGACATACAGCGTTTCCGAAAACAGGTTGAGGACTGAGCTTCCCTTACACAGAAGAAAGTCTAAACCAAGGATCTTAGAAGCATTTGCACTCTCTTGGGAAATTAGCTGAAGTCCACCTTCCAAGTTCTCCTCCAATTTAAGTCTTTTTCAATCTCTCCCTTTCGACTTACTCTGGTACACTGGTTTACTCAGAGCGAGACCGAGAGAAAATACGGGAGAAAGCAAAAGGGAGAGAAAGGGACTACGAGAAAGGAAAAGTGGCACAGCTGCCTGCCCCTCTTACCTTCTCTAGATTGTAGGTGAGTTCATAGTCTGAATTCACAAAGAGAATATTTTCAGGCTTGAGGTCCGTATGTGTCAGCTTGTTATCATGAAGGACTGCAGGGAGAAGGCCAAGTCAAGATTGGTCCAGGCGGCCAGGGCTAACTGGCACCAGTGACCCCAAGTTTGGTCACCTGGCTCAAAGCAGGTGAGGACACAGGTCCAAAGTCACTCAGCTGCTCTCTGCTCTGCCTCCAAATGAAATGCCTGGTCTAAGAAACCCTACACTTAGGGCGCCTGGGTGGCTCAGTTGTTAAGCAACTGCCTTTGGCTCACGTCATGATCCCAGGGTCCCGGGATCGAGGTCCGCATCGAGCTCCCTGCTCGGCGGGAAGCCTGCTTTCCCTCTCCCTGCTGCTCTGCCTACTGGTGCTCTCACTCAAATAAATAAATAAAATCTTAAAAAAAAAAAAAAAAAGGAAAAAAACCCCTATACTTATCAACGTAAGACACGAACGTAATTCTCAACTGATGCGTAGAGTCTGCCATGCATCTTATTTTTATCTTTTGACGTATGTGACCGACATTCTGCGAATTCAACTGCATAAAACCGCAAAGTTACGAAAACCCCAGAGGCACCACGTGTGCGTCTGGATCCCCCACCGGGCCCCTTGGCTGCACCTCTCCCTGCTGCAGGTGGCGAGCCCCTCGGCTCACACAAATATCAACCTCTAGCTTAGGAAATCTTCTTGTCTCTCTGTGCTAGCAGCCTGACTTAACACTTTCCCAAGGAAGGGAAACAAAGGCAAAACGAGGTAACTCAATGCTTTGATTCCCGAAGCTTCCTCCTCCAGCTCCTGTTAGACCACATGAGGAATGAGACTCATCAGGGACGGTGAGGACACTGGTCAAGGAGTCAAGTTAGGGAACGGTCAACGCAACAGGCAATAAGAGAAGTGCAGATAATCGAGTCAACAAGGGAGGGGCTCCGCCAGTGTAAACGGACACAAAAGTGGTCCAATGCAGGGAGGGGCTGCCCCGAGCCCGCCTCGGCCCGCCGCACTCACACTTGACCGCCTGGCACAGCTGGAAGGCCATGTGGCGCACTTGGTGGAGGGGGTAAGGCAGGTAGTTGTTGTCTTTGAGGAAGTCGAAGGTGCTAAGGCCCAGAAGCTCGAAAGAGATGCACATGTGGCCGTGGTAGTCAAACCAGTCAAACATCTGCACACAGAGGCTGAGAAGAGAGGCGGGGAGGGGGAGGTCTGATGAGCCCCCATCCGCCCAGCACCCCTCCAGCCAGGAGGAGCCGCAAAACTGTAGACTCCACAGGCTTGAGTGAAAACAGACCAGCTAGCATCACCAACAAACTCAATGCAGCGGCGGAATGGCCTATCTGGCAGACCCCAGAAGACAGGTACCACCTGCCAAGCTCCAAGCCATTCCCCTGCATCATTTTACGTAGCTAAAGCAAAGCAAACAACCCACTGGATGAAGAGTGGGGCGGCCAGCCCCAGGGTGGACCCTGAATCGTCAAACCGTCATCCCTACGCCCCAAGCCCGGCCCCCACTCCAGAGCTCTCTACCCACCGGTCACCGGGAGGCCCAGGATTACACCCACAGCTTCTTGCGTCTTCGCCTAGTGCCCTTACTCTACATTTAGCTTATGAAAGATCCACGGACAGAAACATTACACACAAACGTCTGGGGCCTCATCGGCACAGAGCGCTCCAATCACTTTCTGAAGAAAATGCTAACTCCCTGTCTCAGGGCCGTTTCCAGGGCACAGCCCTACAGGCATCACCCTGGCCAGGGCCAAATTACGGAGCACTCTAACCGCCCCGGAAACAAAGGGAACGGATTACAGCACGTCAGACCCTCTCTTCCTGCCCTACCACTCTACTAGTCTAAGATGATGACCAAAAATGAATGGATGAGAAGGCTTACGACTCCCATGTCTATCTAACCGAGGCCAGGAAAGTGCTTCTGCATAGGAGCAGAGCCCCACGGACTTCTCTGTCTGCTTACTTCTTGTTGTCTGGGTCCTTCTCATTGATTTTCTCCAGGACGTTGATTTCGAGTCGAGCTGCTTCCTTGTACTTTTCCACATTCTTAATGATCTTCAAAGCAACTCGAGCCCCGCCCCTGTAGGATGTCAGAGGAGGCTTTTGCTGGATCGTCAAAAAACGTCTCGGATTGAATGGGGCCGTCCAGGGATTAAGGAATCCTACCTTTGGCCTAATCAGCAAAAAAACCCCAGATGACCCTCACTACCTCTATAAGCCTTGCAGATACGGAACAGAGAGGGAGGGAGGGAGGGAGGGAGCTGTAGTTACCTGCGATGGTCGACACACTGTACAACTCGGCCAAAGGTCCCCTCTCCCAAAGTGCTTACAATTTCATCTGAAATGAAAAAAAGCAGGGTCGGGGAGAGGGAGGGAGAGAGGGTGGGGAATGAGCTGATTGGAAGAAAAAGGGATACAGCAACCTGGGGTGAGATGAAGGAAGGGGGAACAGATACAGATGGTCACAGGGGAAAACACCCCTGCGTGACCCCCACCACCTTTAACCCAGGGGCCGTGGGAGCTGGGAGTGGAGAGCAGAGGTCAATTCTCAACAGCAACTCAAACCACCCGATAAACACCACCACTGAGGAAAGGCAAGAGGCTGTGACTTGGGTTGGCTCGGGACGTTGGGATGGCTATAGGACCATTACAGGCTATAGGATTGTTACGATTTGGCTTGTACATCGCTCTTGTAGCCAGTCCCCGACGTGGTAGATGAGGTGGCCCTCAGCGTCGTCCTCTACACTCTTGGCTCTCCGGCTGCTGTGCTGCTGTCGGGGGGCGGGGGGGGTCGGAGCAAGCCAGGTGTCGGAGCGGGGGCCGGAGGGAGGCGGGGTGGGTGGTGGAGGGGTCACCGGTCACAGGCGCCCAGCCAGGGGGGACAGACGATGATGGGGGACAGTGGAAGGGAACACGTCAGATGCAGTAAGGCGGATTGGGGTGAGAAGAGAGAGCGGCGCATAATCCCAGGTCCCCAAACCCAAAAGGGGAACAAGGAGCAGAGTGGGCAGAGCAGAGACGTGGTGTCGTTGCCAATGTCACCCACAACCCCATGCTCTACACAAAGCCCTTCCAGAAAGGCACAGCGCTCCCTCTGCCCCCACCCGAGGCCACCTACTGAGGGGGCCACGGAGCCCAGAGCTTGTGGGAAAAAGGCTATTCACCAGCGAGGTCCCCACTAGACAGCACAAGCCTCTGGGACACAGGAGCGCTCCCCACACAGTCAGCCCCGCATGCCAAGGGGGGCAGTGGGGCGCACAAAAGCTCCGCGCCCATCCAGGGCCCTCCGAGAGCTGGAGAGCTTCCGAGAGAGGAGACAGACTCAGCCCCCACACTCAGCCGAGAACTTACCGGGGTCCTAGAGGGCTGAAGAGGAGCGGGGAGAGGGGCCCGGGCCGGCACTCACCGAAGACGAGCGGCTGAACGTCCGGCTGCGCCGCCTCCGCCGCCGGTGCTTCCTGCGGCTGCTGCGTTGGCTGCGGCAGCGGCTGTGCTCCCGGTGGTAGTCGTAGGAGTGCCGGTAGTCGGGCTCGCAGCAGGCTTCCGCCCGGTCCCGGCTGCAGCCGTGGCGCCTGTAGCCACCATAGTAGCGCCGGTCATACACCCTCCGGTCGGACGAGTGATCGTCGTAACTGCTGGGGGACAACACACGGCTGCTGGCTGCGCCTGCTACGACCGACCGCAGTCCTCGCCGCAGGACGGGTGGCACCACCGGGACCCCTGCCCTCAGCCACTCAGGCAGGCCTGAGGACCGACGACCAGAGCGGTGAAGCAGCTGAGCAGGGGAGGACCCCCATGGCCCGAGAAGACTCCGGCAGAACTACCTCCCCTCCGCTCCCCTACAACGCGTGTGGCCAAGAGCCCTCTCTGTCCTAACACCCAGTTCTGCTCCAAACTGCCCCGCACGCAGACCTGACTCCGACTCTGCCTGTTAGGTCTGCAGCTCCCCCTGCAGCCCGGCCTCTTGCGCCTTGCTTCCCTTGGCTCTGGCTCGACAGGCTTCTCCCTTGTCCTTCAGACAAGCTTAGACGGCACATTCTCTAGGAAACTTCCCCCAAACTACACATCCTGCCCCACTCCCATCAAAGCTGCTGGACGCCCCCTCAGTCCTGTACCGTGCACCTGCTCTGCGCGAACAATCCTAACACTGCAGCGCAAGCAGCTTCGTCTGCTAACGACCTTGAGTATCATCTTACCCTAACCGCTCGGCGTGCAACCCAGAAATCCTTGTTTAATAAATAAACGAGTGCGTGACCCGAACCACGAGTTTCCCCTCCTGAAGCCTCACCTCCGGGAACGGACATGGCAGCTGTCCTCCCGCCGGCGCCGCCGGGTCCGGTCACTGCTACTGGACCAGGAGCGGCTTCTTCGTCTCTTATGCTTCCGGCTCCGGTAGTGCTCGTGGTAACTGCCCCGGCTGCCTCGCTCGGAGGAATGGTACCTTCGGGGATGAGGCATCTGGAAGCGAAGGGGAAAAACTGAGTTTTCGGAATTGCGCTCTGAGGCCCAGCCACTCCAGACATGCTAAGCTGCTTTCTGTTCTTTTACTCCTACCTCCTTTTATGCCCTACAACTTCCTCGGTCTTCCTTGTGCTCATAACTTCTCCTTAGTGGAGTGTGGGCAGATCACCTACGAGCGCTGGTGGAAAACTAGGGGAACAGCCCCACACCCCTCACCCCCTTCATTTCATTGTCGTACTGACTCTCCTCAAACTTGGCTCCAGGAAGAACATCAGGTCTGGGCCACAGCTCACTGCAGGGGAGACTGCCACAGTTGGTCCTTGGCTGGAATCTAAACTACATCTGTGCCATCGCTCAGTTCCCCACAACTTGACAGAATAACATTTTAGGATACATCATTGCGAAAAACGTTTTATGATTACTAAGAGTTTATCTCTGTCCTCGGAAGCAGACCATTCTGGGTCCTGCGGGCGGGGACCCGGTTTACGGGGCTTCTGCATACAGCGATATACACCAAATGTAAGGAAATTCTAGGGACTGGGGTCTGGCCTCTTGAACTGTCTTAATCACCTCTCACATCACTGCCCAAATCCTCCTCAAGAGTTTTTAAAACCGGAGACCCCGAGCTGCAGTTAGTTTCCCATCTGGCCCCTCCCCTCGTGTGCTCAGGAAGTACAGAGTAACTGGTTTTTAATTAGTACCAGCACTACTTGGCTAAAAGCTGGCCCCCCTCCCGTTAGCTATTGGAACTGGAAGAGCATGGTGCACAAATGCTTTCTTCCTTAAATGAAAAAAATCAGAGAGAAGTCAGCCCCACAGTCCTGAAGGTAAGGACTGAACAGGCCCAGGGACCCAAGTCTTGTTGGGGGGCGGTTCGGCGGGGAAACACCCGGCCTTCACTCTGCGCTCCCACTGCCCGACCTCCGCGCGGGTCCACCCAGGCCCGCAGCCAAGGGGCGAGCGCACGGTTCCCCCGGGCCCTCCGACCCGGCTGGGTGCAGCCACGTAAACACCGTCTCCCCGAGCAGCGCAGCGCGGCCGGAGTTCCTCACCGCCCGGGCCGCGGCCGCGCCGGCTCCTCTCCACCTTTCCCAACTCCTCGGCCTCCCCCCGCCCTCCTTTCCCACTCGGAAAACCCACACCCAACTCCCCAACTCGTCGCCGGCGCTCCCAGGGACCCGGCGGCGTCCCCGTCGGCCCGGCCCGGCTCCGACTTCGGGGCTGCGCTCCTTCCCGTGTCTGGAACCACTCCCATCCCCGCTCCGTCGGCCCTCTCCGACTCCAGCGCCTCCCGAGGTCCACCGGGCCTCCGGTCCACCCAGCGCCGGCCGCGCTTCCTCCTCACCTCCGCCGCCGCGCAGGGCTCTCCCCGCCTCCTCTCCTCGCGCCCCGCCGCCGGGCCCCCAACCCCACTCTGCCCCCGCCCGCCCCGCGGTCGCCATCTTCCCGCGCGGCCCCGCGGCCCGCCAGCCCGCGCGCTCACCGTTCTGGCGGCGAGGCCCGTGCGCTTGTCCCACAGGAAGTCCGTGATGGCGGCGGCACTGCGGCCGGAGTCCCGGCACCCCCGCGGCGACGAAGTGCGGCTCCACCCCCCCAACCCGAGACCCTGGGACCTCCCGCCTCGTTCCCGGGCTCCGCTCCAGTCCCGCCCGCCCCGGCTCGGTCCCCGCCCCCAGGGTCCGCTCGGCGCCGCTCGCACCGCCCCCGCCCGGGGCCCGATCCCAGCTCGGTCTCCGGCTCTGGCCTCTCCGATCCGCCGCCGCCACCGCGAGCGCGCACGCACGCACGCACGTACGCACGCACGCACCACCTCCCAGCGACCCCCGGGGCCCCGCCCCCAGGGTGGCGCGCACGCCGCCGCGTCCTCGCGTAGCTGGAGGGCGCGACCGTGGGAGCGCCGGGGGCGCCGTGGGCGCGGGGGCCCGGGACCTGGCTTCCGTACCCCTCCTGGGTCGGTTCTCTCGTACGGACCCTTGCGCCGCTGAACCTGGACGTTGTCCGTTGTCTGTACGGGGCGTCGGCGCTCCGCACACCTTTTGAGACGATGTGAGGTGTGATTCTCCCGCCGAGTCTGCAGATACCCAGTTCTTAGAGGAGTTGGGCTACTAACTACGGCAAAGAGGGGCTCCCCGCTTTTGTCCTGCGCAAGCGGTATGCATGTGAGGGCCGGGGGCGGCCGTGCAGGAGAGGCTTGAGGGATGGAGGGACGGAGTAGCAGGTGCCGGGAGTGGAGCTCATGCGACAACTCTAAGGTCCCTAACTCGCAGGTAGTACAGGAGAAGTGTGAACCAACTGAACTGGGAAAAAAAGAGAGAGAGAGAGCGAGAAGGAGACATTGAGACCAACTGGATTGAGAAGTAGTCACAAAGGGAAACAACACAGCTCGAGTATGACTGAAAGTCGGGACCTATCAGAGGGACAGGGAGGATAGTTAGATGGGGATTAGCTCAATTAGCTGGAAATGGTTTAGGGAAGGTTCCCTAAAATTGGAGAGGAAGGGTAATGAAGGGGTTGACAGGAAAGAGTGGAGGGTTCCCTTCCTGTTCCACGAACATCCTCCAGACCACCCGTTCATGCAGCAGGCATTTACTGCGTGTCCAGCAGGTGTCCAGCAGGTGTCCAGCATTGTGCCAGGCGCAAGGCTCCTGTTCTTCAGAGCCTCCGGGTCTAATGGGAAAGACTGCTATGAGGCATGCTGCAGGAAAGCTCTAGACTAGACTCTAGCTGGGGAAAGGAGACTTGGAAATGTGTTTCTAGGTTTCCTAGAGGAAATGCCCGGTGAACCAGCTGTGAGAAAGGACCTGGAGAGGAATACCCGGCAGAAAAAATATTGGCGAAGGGCTGGGGACAAGACAGAATGCAGCATTGCAGCAGGATTGGAGGCCTGGCTTTCCAGAGAGGGACTATCAGAAGAGAGACTGTCGAAATTAGGGCCTCGCATGTCCTTCTAAGGAACTTAACTGTCATCCTACGGAAGATAGAGATGTTTGAAGGACATAGCACTTTCGAATCTTAGGTGCGTAACTCCGGCGGACTGAGAAGAGAACTGGCCCAAGAGGGTGTAGGGCCCCTGAAATAGAGGCCCTTGAAGTAATCGAGGTGAAAAAATGCTGAAGGTTTGAAATAAGCAGTGGCTATACGAAACGAAAACGAGGGGAAGAATTTGAGATGTTTAGGAGCTTCTAGCTCTTGTGTCTGTACGCCGGCATAGGCGAGACTGGCTTTGTGGCTGGGACTTGAGTATTCATCTTTGTGTCCTCAGCGTCCGCTCAGTGGTGATGGGTAGGGTCACTCTTGGTGAAGGTTGGCACAACGAATTCGTAAATGAAATACTAGGGGGAAGGGATGGAGGAGATGAGAAGAAAATATGTCTGGGAGAGTGCTGAGAAAGAAAGTGAAATGCAGGAAGTCGGGGAGTAAAACCGACCATCCCCCGCCTCTTCCATTGGCCCCCAATTCCTCGCCCTGGGACCTACAACTAAAGTCCGGTTTTCCCGCCTCTCGGGCGGCTCCGCCTCCCTAGCGCTCATTGGCTGGAATTCCACAAACGCTCGGCCACGCCCCCCCGTGACTCTGGCTGCTTTTCCCCGCCTCCTCCTCCTCCGGCACTTAAAGCTGCGCCCCCACAGGCCAGGCCACGCCCACTCTGGAGTCCTCCCAGGGGGCGGGCTTCGTTGGCCCCGCCCTCTCGCGAGGCGGCTCCCGCCAGGGGGCGCCGCGCAACCCGCCTGCCGCCCGCCCGCGAGTCTGGCGCACACACCCCCTCCGCCCCGCGCGCGGGCAGCTCCAAGCCCGCCGGGCTGCGCCGGCTCCTACTCCGGGAGGGGTCGGGGTCCCGAATGGCCGCGGCAGGGTCTACGAGGCCAAGCCTGTAAGCCAACGGGCGTCATGGAGGCAGAGCAGCGGCCGACGACGGGGGCCGACGAACGAGCGACCCCCGGGGGGGAGGCGGCGCCTCCTGCTGCCCCAGCGCCTGCGTCGGCGGCCTCGGGACCGCTCCCCGGGCCCGCCTCCGGGCCCGAGCCCAAGCGGAGGCAGCTCGGGACGCTGCTCCAGCCCACGGTCAACAAGTTCTCCCTTCGCGTGTTCGGCAGCCACAAAGCAGTGGAAATCGAGCAGGAGAGGGTCAAGTCAGCGGGGGCCTGGATCATCCACCCCTACAGCGACTTCCGGTACTGGGGGCCCAGCAAGGAGGGCGGGAGACACAGATCCCACCCCCACAGGCCGCGACCCGGGGGCAGGGTCCGCCCCACCCTCCACGGACACTTCATTTCCGGCCCAGGGGTCCTCGGGTGGGACGACAGAGTCACTTCCCCCGATCTAGCCTGGGAATTCTTGGGCGAGGGATTCCCAGCCGGAGGTCCTCGGTGACCTGACACCAGAGCAGACACCAGGGAACCCGGCACTGCCCCTGACCACAGGGACTGCTGGAGTTAGCGTCCACTGCCTTGTGCAGTCCTGTGTGCTGGGGATCTGGGAAATTATGTCATGATCCAAGCCTCGGGGTCAGCCTGAGGGAGAAACCGAGCTCCCGTATCTCCCACCTTGCGCTTCCCCCCACAGCAAAGTTCAGCAGGGCAGGCTACCAGGGGAAAATAGGGAGGCTGGGAGTAGGGGGCTGGGGCGTGGGAGGCCCCCCCCACTGCCGTTCTTGTCGCTGTCCCTGGTGCTGAAGGCGGGATACCGCGAGGCTCAGCAACGCTAGGGCAGGGCTACCCTCCCAGGTGACTATCAGAGAGACGTAGGGACCGAGGGTGGAGGCGGGGCTATTTCATAGTCCCCAGCAGGCTGTACCTCTACATCAAGGTCAGTAGGGGAGGAGAGCAGCCCTGTCCTTGGGGGAAAAGAAGGACAGATTGTAGATGAGCCAACCATGTGTCCAAAGCACCTAAGGTGGGGAGCAAAATGAGCAGGAAGGATGAGGTGTGAAGCAGGAGCCTGGGAACACAGCTGGAGACCTGGACATCCCATTGTTCCTTTCTCTCCCCTCTTTTCTGCCTCATTCCCACCCCAGCAGGGCACCTGTTCTAGCTTTCTGTGAGCTCCCTCCCCTCCCCCACCTCACCCCCAGATGTAACCCCAGAAGCCACGTATCCCCCTTATTATCATGCTTCTTCTCTGTCCTCTCTCCTGCATCACCCGCTAGGCTTGTGACTGCCTGTGAGTCAGGCTGTGAGGACGCTCCATGGCTGAGAGAGCCCTCCTCTCCTCTCCTCCCCTCTCCTCCCCTCCCCTCCCCTCCTCTCCTCTCCTCTCTTTCCCAAGCTCACAGTAGAAGATTTCTCCAATGGCCCAGGGGGTAGAGGAAGAGGGGATCAAGGATTTTTTGTTAATGGAAAGCACACATTCTGAGGGGCTTCCTGGAGGCCTGGGCTTAGGAGCCCCCGTGTTTCTTTTAGAAACTGAAAAGATTGATTTTGTAGTCAAACTCCGAAGGGGCTGGGTTCTGGTTTGATGCTGTGATTAGGTGTGTCCTGGAATTAAAACCACCAGAGCTGGGGCACCTGGGTGGCACCCAGTTAAGTGTCCAACTCTTGGTTTCGGCTCAAGTCATGATCTGAGTCGTGAGATCGAGGCCCACATTGGGCTCTGTATTCAGTCTGCTTAAAACTCTCTCTTCCTCTCCCTCTGCCCCTCCCGCTGCCACCCCCTCTCAAATATATAAATAAGTTTTTTAAAAATAGAAAGAAAACCACCATAGCTAATGGGGTTGCTAAATGGTCCGGTGACCTCTGAATGAAGGCTTCACCTAGCTTCCTCCTGACCTCCTCTGACCACCTCCTCCTCCTGACCACCACAGCAGTGTGGCGTTCCCCGGCCAGCACCCTTGCTGGGTCTCAGCCACAGTGCCAGCGGGCACAGGGAGATAGGGGAGGAAAGGAGTGCAGAGCTTGAGGCCTTGCTGCCTTGGGATGCCCTGTCTGAAGGGCTGTGGACAGCGGTGGGGCGTCCACAAGAGCTCGGTTCAGAAGGGAAGCAGAACAGACCATCCCACCCCAGCACATAGAGGAGCAGATCCCCACAGAGTACCAGGAACCATGGGTCCGGCTGTGTTGGGAGGGAGGGTTGGGGTGGGGAGGGCGTGAAGTCCTAGACTGGGAATGGGCAGAGAGCTGGAGATGGAACGAGCAGCAGCCTCCCAGAAACCTGGGAGCAAAAGGTGGGTGAGCCCTGAAACCAACTAGTGCTTGGATGGCACCATCTTATCCATTTCTTGGTGGGTATGTTTGCGACAACGCTGTGGGGTTAGCACAGGGTACTTGATCTTTTTTTAACTTTAAAGATAGTTAATGATAGTGACATAAAGCATGTACATGATAAGATACGAGGTATTCTTATACGTATTAAAGAGATGTGTATGTATGGTGAGGATGTATACAGTGGAGACACCTGTACGGTAGGTATGTATACAGTAGACATCTACATAGCAGTACAGTACGTGCTGCAATATTTTATTGCATATATACCCAAAATATGTGTATATGCACGCACATGTACACATACATGTACACACACGTGTTGGACATGATCACAAAGCACACCCCCACGTAACAGCGCCCCAGCAAAGAGACTATATTGCCGTTGCCCAGAAGCTCCCTTCCGGCTCACAAATCTTGCCCTAACCTTCTATTCTAGTTTCTGTGACACTCATGTCCTTACTTTTTTTTTTTTTTTACGGTTTTACCACTTTTCTGTGACTCTCTAAGTCACGCAGTTTAGTCTGTGTCTGAGCTTTGTACAGGTGGAATCATCCTGTTCGTGTCCCTTTGTTTTTCCTTTTGCTCAGCACTAGGGTAGTGAGACACTCCGGGCTGCGGGCTGTAGCTGCCGCTGGGCAGTTTCAGGGCGCTGGATTAGTCCGGGGGGGCACGAGTCTCTCACAGTCTGTTTATGGCATTTAGTTTATTTACTTATGTTTTTCTACTGATGAACATTTTGGATTATTTCCAGGTTTCATGCAGCTACAAACATTCATGGAGCACGCGCTTCCCTGGAGCGTGAATCTTAGGATGGAATCGCTGTGTGGCAGGGAACACAAATGTTTAACGTTATTAGATAACACCAAACTCTTTTCCCACACGGTGGTCCCATCTTCCGCTTCCACGAGGGGTAGAGGGTCATCCTGTTCGCACCCGGGGCCGCATCGGCCCCCCGCTGTCTGTCTAGTGGCCGGTGCAATCTCATGGTCTCACTCCCCGTCCTGCCCCCACCTTAGGTTTTACTGGGACCTGATCATGCTCCTGCTGATGGTGGGGAACCTCATTGTGCTGCCCGTGGGCATCACCTTCTTCAAGGAGGAGAACTCCCCGCCTTGGATTGTCTTCAACGTCCTCTCAGACACTTTCTTCCTGCTGGATCTGGCGCTCAACTTCCGCACGGGCATCGTGGTTGAGGAGGGCGCCGAAATCCTGCTGGCACCACGGGCCATCCGGTCGCGCTACCTGCGCACCTGGTTCCTGGTCGACCTCATCTCTTCCATCCCGGTGGATTACATCTTCTTGGTGGTGGAGCTGGAGCCCCGACTGGACGCCGAGGTCTACAAAACGGCGCGCGCCCTGCGCATCGTGCGCTTCACCAAGATCCTCAGCTTGCTGAGGCTGCTCCGCCTCTCCCGCCTCGTCCGCTACATCCACCAATGGGAGGAGGTGGGGCCGGGAGGTGGGCAGGGGGGCTCGCACACGCCTCCGGGACGGCGCCGTGGGTGGGGCTCCTGGTGACTTTATGGGGGGAGGCAGCTGGGTGGGCTCCCTCCAGAGTTGGTGTGGCAGAGGCAGGGCACGATGAGGGTTGGGGGTGGGGCTGGGCCCCCACGCTCCCTGGAGTGGGGGAGGGTGGAGCACAGCTGCGGAGGAAGTGGGAGCGGAGCAGGCCCCCAAGGGCCTGGAGTTTCAGCTCCAAGGGGAGCAGAGTTCTGTGGTTCCCAGAGTTGTCCCTGCAACCTCGTTGCCTGTGATCGTACCCCCATTTGACTGTCACTGGGTAAGACTTGGTTTCCTCTTCTATAAAATGAGGGTGTTAAATAGCATTCAAGGCAGTAACAGGTGTAAGGGTCCTGGAACTGTGTCCGGAGCCTAGGAAGCTCTCCGCTAGTGTTCCGGGAGGGGCGGGGCTGTCTGCGTGGATGCTTGCCTGCTCACCTGGGGGAACACTGCACTGAGCAATGCCCTCTCTCCCTCCCAGTGGGCACAGCCTGGGAAGCTTGTGCAGCAGAGTTTTTTGAATTTCTGCTGTGACACTGTGATTCTGGGCACATGACTGGCGTCGCTTTCGTCTATCTGTAAGATGAGAGTAGTAACAGCTGGGCTCTAGGCTCCCTGGACCTGAATCATAGCCGCACCTAAATTCCTGGGGGCTGGGGCTGGAGAGAAGAGGGGAACCCCCGGGGAGGGGTCCTGCCCACAGCAGCCGCTCCTCGGACTCCTCAGATCTTCCACATGACCTATGACCTGGCCAGTGCCGTGGTGCGCATCGGCAACCTCATCGGCATGATGCTGCTACTGTGCCACTGGGACGGCTGTCTGCAGTTCCTGGTCCCCATGCTGCAGGACTTCCCACCCGACTGCTGGGTCGCCATCAACCGCATGGTGGTGAGGACTCCCCGCAGCTCTGGCGCCCCCAGCGGCAGGGGCAGGAGGCAGGAGGCGCAGAGTGAGGAGGTGGGGGGCAAGAACAGAAGGGAAGCTACCTAGAGGAGGCGCTTTGTGTTGTGGGGAGCAGGTAGGGAGGGATACCTCGGCAGCGACCGAGGGGCCCCCACACCGCAGAGAGGCCCCTTCTGCCTCAGGGCCCCCAGAGCCAAGTCTGGAGCAGAGGGGAGCAGGTGGGAGGACCGAAGGATGGGGGGGTTGCAGGGGGAGAATGAGGCCTCTCCGAGGAGGCTGTGCCCAGCGTGGCGCTGCCCTCTGCCCTCCAGAACCACTCGTGGGGGCGCCAGTATTCCCACGCCCTGTTCAAGGCCATGAGCCACATGCTGTGCATCGGGTACGGGCGGCAGGCCCCCGTCGGCATGCCCGACGTTTGGCTCACGATGCTCAGCATGATTGTGGGCGCCACGTGCTACGCCATGTTCATCGGCCACGCCACCGCGCTCATCCAGTCCCTGGACTCCTCCCGACGTCAGTACCAGGAGAAGGTCAGCAGGGGCAGGAGAAAGAAGGGGTGGGCATGGCGGCACGGCAGAGGCTGGGCAGCCCCACTCAGGGCCGGTTCTGACGCGGTCCCCTGTCGGGTCTCTGTGTCCTTCCCTGCCCCGTGTCCATCTGTCCCATGCCCCTCTGTGTGACTATTTTTTTGTTGGGACCTATGTCGCTGTCCTGGGGCTTCCTCTGCCCACGTCTGGGCTTCCCTGTGGCCTGCCGTGCCCCCTCGTGTCTCCGTGTTTCACCCCTCCGGATCTGGCCGATGCCTGTGGTCTCTCTTCCGCCCACCGCCCCTGCCCCCCCCCCCCCCCCCCCCCCCCCCCCCCCCCCCCGGCCCTCCAGTACAAGCAGGTGGAACAGTACATGTCCTTCCACAAGCTGCCGGCGGACACACGGCAGCGCATCCACGAGTACTACGAGCACCGCTACCAGGGAAAGATGTTCGACGAGGAGAGCATCCTGGGCGAGCTGAGCGAGCCGCTTCGGGAGGTGGGGCGGGGCCTGTGGGGGGCCCTCTGTGGGGGCTGCTGGTCCGTAGGTGCACCTACGGGGAGCGGGGCCTGTGGATGACCTCATCAGGAGCCAGGACTCTGGGGGGCTTTCAGGGGCTGGGGTCTTACGGGAAGGGACTGTAGGAACCTCTCTTTTGGGGGGATGGTCTGCGGGGGCTTGTGGGAGAGCTCTGAAGGCAGGAGTCAGGGCTGGTCTCAGGCCCCTTGATGCACAGTCACCCTTTGGCAGACTAGGACCGCAGGGGCGGGCCTCTGAGAATACATGAGCTCCGTGGGGGCACCTCGGAGCGGGCTGCTCCGCCAGCCTGACCGGCCCCTCCCCTGCCCAGGAGATCATCAACTTCACCTGCCGGGGCCTGGTAGCCCACATGCCGCTGTTCGCGCACGCCGACCCCAGCTTCGTCACAGCCGTGCTCACCAAGCTGCGCTTCGAGGTCTTCCAGCCGGGGGACCTTGTGGTGCGTGAGGGCTCCGTGGGCAGGAAGATGTACTTCATCCGGCATGGGCTGCTCAGTGTGCTGGCACGCGGCGCCCGGGACACCCGCCTCACTGATGGATCCTACTTCGGGGGTCAGCAGGCCTCGGGGAGGTTGGGGGGACTGGAGCAGAGGCCAGAGGGCGTTTGCTCCCCCGGACCAGGGTCCCTGCCTTCCCTAGGCCTGCTCACCCAGAGTCTCGGGGCCTGGGGCTCTGTGGCTTTAACTCACTTCCTAAGGGTCCAGTGCGTAGTCAGCTTGACGGTTTCTGCGCCAGTGGGCCTTGTAGAAGCCGTAAGCAGTGAAAGCCAAGCGTCCTAGCCAAGGAGAGACAGGGATAGAGCCTGGCTGTTCCAGGGGCTTGAGTTTGAGGGTTCCCCAGTGGGGTGCCCCAGCGGCACGGTCCCAAGGTTGGGCTGCGGCAGAGGCTGCCCGTGGCCTCGTGAGTCTTCGCCCTGGCTCGGGCCCCAGACCACCCGCCGCTCTCTGGCATCCTGGCCGTGTTGCCCTTTGCCCTTGGGCACTGCTTTTCTCCTTCTTGGTTGCCCTTGGACTTCATCCGTTGCCCCAGGCCTGTCCTTGGGCCAGAGCAGGGGAGTGGGTGCGAATTAAATGGAGTGGGGCAATCAGGCGCGTGGGGGCCAGAAAGCACCCCTTTGTCAGCCTCAGTCTGCAGAGTGAGAGGGATTGTGCCTGTGCCCTCGGGGTGGGTGGGAGGTGCCTGAGGAGGGAATTCTGGGGGAGGCGGTCCTGAGGGCCTCTTCCCACCTGGACAGAGATCTGCCTGCTGACGCGGGGCCGGCGCACCGCCAGTGTGCGGGCGGACACCTACTGCCGCCTCTACTCCCTCAGCGTGGACCACTTCAACGCCGTGCTGGAGGAGTTCCCCATGATGCGCCGGGCCTTCGAGACCGTGGCCGTGGATCGGCTGCGTCGCATCGGTGAGGCTGGTCCGCCTTGTGTGCCCTGGGGTCCCGGCTGTGCCCCCCCCCACCCCCACAGCACGGCGTCCCTGCCTTCCAGGGCCCAGGCTCTAGGGCATCACATCACACCCCAGGCCGCCCCTGTCTCAGCACATGCCTGCACGAGCCCTTCCACACTGTGTCTCACTGTCCTTGTCACTCAGGGCCCCCCCGAGGCTCCGTGCTGAGTCATCCTTCCCTGAGTACCTGTCCCTGAGCCGCACCGTCTCCAAGAGTACTCTCATACTCTCATCCCTGACCCTCTTTCTCCATCCACACCCCTACCCCGCTGCCCTCCTTCCCTGCCATCTTGTTCTCCTGCTCTCTGATACCCAACCATCCCTTCGGACTCCCCTATCCTCCTCCCCGCGCGGGACCGCGTCTAGGCAAGAAGAATCCTGAGCTGCAGCGGAAGCCCTCCGAGCCAAGTCCAGGCAGCGGCGGAGGCACCATGGAGCAGCGCCTGGTGCAGCACGACAGGGACATGGCCCGGGGTGTCCGGGGCCTCGCCCCAGGCACAGGAGCCCGGCTCCGTGGGAAGCCGGTGCTGTGGGAGCCACTGGTGCATGCGCCCCTACAGGCAGCCGCTGTGACCTCCAGTGTGGCCATCGCCCTGACTCACCAGCGGGGCCCTCTGCCCCTCTCCCCTGACTCTCCAGCCGCCCTCCTCGCTCGCTCTGCTCGACGCTCGGCAGGCTCCCCAGCCTCCCCACTAGGGCCTGTCCGAGCTGGCCCTCTGCTGGCCCGGGGTCCGTGGGCCTCTACCTCCCGCCTGCCTGTCCCACCTGCCCGAACCCTCCATGCCAGCCTGTCCCGAGCCGGGCGCTCCCAGGTGTCCTTGTTGGGTCCCCCCCCAGGAGGAGGTGGACGGCGACTAGGACTTCAGGGCCGCCCACTCTCAGCCTCCCAACCCTCCCTGCCTCAACGGGCGGCCGGGGATGGCTCTCCTGGGCGTAAGGGCTCAGGAAGTGGACACCTGTCCTCCTCAGGGCTCTTGGCCAACCTTCCAGGGGCAGCCCAGCCCCCCAGGCCGTCAGTGCCTGAGCCAGCTGCCCCTCGGGGCCCCCAGCTCTCCGCCAATATGTGAACCCCTTGGGGGAGCTCTTGGGTGCAGCAGTGTGTACCCGAGGGCAGATGCCTCTTGGGGAAGTCCAAGGAGACCGGAAACACAGGCCTGTGGGAATAACTCCCTCTACTACCAAGAAGATGGTCTCTACCCTCCGCTCAGGCCCCCTGCAGCCTGTCTGATGTCCGTGGAATCGATTCACTCATTCATCAGATGTGCTGGGCGCCCACCATGTTTCAGACAGTGCCAGGCGCTCTGTGTCTTCGCTGCCAAGAGAAGTGACTCCGAGGCCTCTGAGGAGGGTGTCCCGCGGGCGTGGTCCTGCCAGGCCCGGGCCCCGCCCCCGCCTCACCAAGCACAATTCCTTGCCACCACCATCACTGCCAAGCGACTAGAAGTCCCTGCGTCCCGTTGAGTGACCTGCAGGTGCCGTCGGCTCCACTCGTCCTCTGTGTCCCCGCAGGGCCGTGCGCTGCCAAGCCCTGTGCCTCCGTGGCTGTCAACAGACGACTCGGCTCCCCAGTCTGGGCCTCCCCGGACCCCCCGCCAAGGGGGAACATGTCTCCTGTCAAGTCCCTTACACAATCTGTCCCCATGCTAGAACTGTCTTCTTGTAGACTGGGGGCCACTTGCTCCCATGCCCTCGCCCCGCTCGGGTCCCCCTTGAAGTTAAGGGGTGGTTGGCACCTCCCCATTTAATGTGCTGGCCTGGACCCCCCCAGGTGGGGGGCAAGTGGCTGAAATTCTTAGATGGCATTTTTCTTTCCTTCCTCTCTCCTTTTCTTTCTTGTTTATTCTTATTAATCATGTAATAATTGTATTTATTCACTTGCTAGTTTCATTTATCATTAATTCATTTTATTCAGCCATTCCTTTATCCATCCCTCCCCACCCCTCCGTGTAGGGAGAGAGGAAGGAGGAGGGCCCCCCATGCCAGCGGCTGTGGTCCGGCTCAGCCTCATCAGCGGGCAGCAGTGCTGAGCCCTCTCCCAACCTAGGGAGCAGCAGCAGGGCTACCCCAACGGGGAGGAGGACTCTTGCTACTTTTAGGGGTTTTTCTCCTTCTGAGTTTACTCTTGGTACAAGAGTAAGTATCCAGACCCGGGAAGGGGAGGCTAGCCAGTGCTTCTGCCTTCTCAGAGACAAGAGGAACCCTCACCGCTCTCCTCTGTCCCCACACCTGCTGTACACTATCAGCGAGTGGGGGCCAGGATCTAAAGCTTTTCTTTTGAGTGTAGAGTCTTGGGGTTTTAGAGTTGCTCCCAAACAGCTGGGTTGAAAAGGAGAATAGAGCTGCGTGTTTGGGCTCCTGGTGTGTGTGGGCGTGGTGTGAAGGGGTTTCTGGGTGCAGGATGAGGCCACAGGGCATCGGGACCGCAAGGCATGAGGGGGCAGGGAGGGGCCTGCAAACCCAACAGAGGTTGCTTCACAGTGACGAGGAGAGCCCCCTTCGCTCTCAGGGCTCCCCAGCACTCATCCAGCCTCACGTCCCCAAAAGGGTGGTGCTCCCATGTCACTGTCCGTCACAATGAAGGAAGAGAGGGCACTCTCCTCGGGAGGTGCTCCGATCGTCAAGAGGGCCACACCGGAGAATATCAGACTGCATGGATAGTGATTTTGTGGGGACTAGCCTGTGCCCCTCGCTCCCCACCCCCCGGGTACAGGAAGCCCAAGGGTATCGAATTAACCAGCTAAGCTAGGATTAGGGGCTCAGAGCATCTTACGGCCCAGCTGAGAGCACTGGGCGCAGGGAGGGGACATCAGATTGGTGCTGCCAGATGTCCAGGGCTTAGCTGGGCATAGACCTCCAGAGGGTGCCCTGGGACGGTGCTAGACGGCTGACGTGGCCTGGGCAGGGAGGGCCCAGCGCAGAGACTACAGCTGTGGGACCGCAGGGGGACTGTGGGGGGGGCGGGCAGGCTGGGTCAGCAGGGCGTGGCGTCTCAAGATACGCTCAGCACTCGCATGATGTTGGTGTAGCCAGAGCCAGGTCGCCAGCCTGTCACCACGATCACCAGGTCCCCCACGCGGAGGAAGCCACGGAGCTTTCCTGGCAGGGGTGCGGGGAGAAGGTGACAGTCAGCCACTGAGGATGCAGGCCAGCCCAGTGTTGAGAACCAGCCACCGTCCTCTACCTCCTCCAGGACCGCCCCAGAAGTGGCCTCAGGCGGACTGCGCTGTGTGGGCCGTAGGTGGCGCCCCGGGGACCAGGCCGGGACCAACGCAGTGCCCTCCACCTGCAGTGCGTCCCCGGCCTGTCCCCTCACCCCTGGAGGCCAGAATAGCCGTGTCTCAGTGAGCCTCTCGGAGAGTCTCTGGCACCAGAAGAGAGAGGCAAGGGCCCTCGAGTGGGTGTGAAAGGAGAGGTCGAGGGACTGAAGATGCCCACGGGGTGGCGGAAATGCAGATGGCTCACCGCTTTCAATGCCGAACTGGACCCGGCGATCCACGTCGTCTGCCCAGACGGCCTCTGGAGGTTCACTGTAGAGCAAGGGGAAGACCCCCCGGCACAGGTGGGCCTGCCGAGCAGCCTGGGCAGAGCGGGTGACAGCAATGACCGCTGCCCGCGGTCGGTACCGAGACAGCAGCTGTGCGGAGCTGAAGGAGGTAGAGAAGGCCTCAGAACACGGAAAGGGTGTGGAACCAGGAAACAAGGCTTGGGTTTCTGGTCCCAGGTGTCACAAGCAAGCTGCGTGGCCCTGGTGAGTGATCACATTTCTCAGGGCCTTGCTTTTCTCACCTGTACAATGGGCATAAAATGCCTGCTCTCCTTAGCACACAAGGAAGAGCAGAGATAATGAAGGATAGATCAAAGCAGGTAATGAGAAACTTCTTGAGAAGCATAAAGCCCTTCTGAGAAGGTACCGATATTTTAGTACTTAACTCACAAATGTCTCTTGTTAATCCTCGCAACCCCACGAGAAAATGGATGTCTGCAGGGCCTGGGTCATATAGGCCCAAGTCACCACGGCCGACTCCAGAGCAGAGACTCGAACTGAGGACTTCTGGGCCCTTCTGCAACACCTCGGCACTGTAAGGCTTTGTGGGCCAAAAGAGGGGCCCTCAAGTGTCCTGGGAGCCTGTGTACCCAGGCTGTCCCACTCCCTTCCAACCCCTGGGGCTCACTGGTGCCTTTCCCGGGTGCTCCAAGATCTGCCTCTCCTGGCCTCCAGCTAGCTGTCCTCTTGCCACAGAATGATGCTCTCCATCTCTGACCTCAAGACAAAACCGGCCTGCCGCCCACCCCAGCCTGCCCCTGGCCCAAAGCGGTGTCTTGGTGTTATGGGGGTCCCTCTCACCGGCCAGTCGTGGTCAGCACGACGATGGCAGCCGCACAGCACTTGAAGGCCGCCTCTACCGCGCCTATGGCAGTGACCTCAGTGGGATCGCGGCTCAGGGGCGCTGCCCGGCGCAGCTCCTCAAACAGCTGCCGGTGGTACACCGCGGCCTCTGCTTCCCGGGCGATCTGCAATCACCAGCACGTCAGGCGGGGGCGGGGTCACGGGGCCGGGGCGGGGCTTGGGGTCCCGGGATTCTGAGCTCCTACCGCGTGCTGCATTTTTACTGCATCCACCGGGAATCGGCCCTTGGCGGTCTCCCCCGACAGCATGATGCAGTCGGCTCCGTCCAGCACGGCGTTGGCCACGTCACTCGTCTCCGCCCGGGTGGGCCGCGGCTTAGTGATCATGCTCTCCAGCATCTGGGGGACATCCGGGTGCCAGAGCTGTAGGTCTCACACTCTGGCTGGGGACCTTGTCCCAGCTGCTTCTCTGCCACCCTCAGAAGGCCCCAAATGCCAAGGTCATGGTCACGAACTATGCAATTCTGGTGGCTCAGTTTCCTCATCTGAAAATGGGGCTCACAGAATCTCTTCCCAACTTTGTTGTTTGAGGATCAAACCCTGGGCAGCAAAACGTGCTACAGATCTAAGTTGTGGGTGCCCACCCTCAGGTGTCCCCAACACACAGAAAAGGCCCGGGGCCCCGAGGGCTCACTGCAGACCTGTGTGGCGCAGACGACAGGCTTGCCCGCCAAGTTGCACCGACCGATCATCATCTTCTGGGCCAGGAAAACCTTCTCAGCTGGAATCTCAATGCCCAGGTCGCCCCGCGCCACCATGATGCCGTCGCTTACCTCCAGGATTTCATCAAACCTGGGCGGTTGGGGGAGTCAGGGCTGGGGAAGAGCCAGGAGAATCCAGGGAGAGAAAGACTGGGGAAGAGGAGGGCGATGGGGATGGCTAGGGCCTGAGGGGGACAAAAACCAAGGCTCACTTCTTCACGCCCTCGTGGTTCTCAATTTTGCTAATGATCTTAATGTTGCGTCCTTCGGGCCCCAGAGCGGCCCGGATGGCAGCCACGTCACTGGCTTTCCTCACAAAGGAGGCAAAGATGATGTCCACGTTATGCCGCACCCCAAAACGCAGGTCCAGGACGTCTTGCTCAGACAGCCCGGGCAAGTCCACCTCGGCTCCTGGCAAGTTCACGCCCTTCCGGCTGCCCAGGAGGCCTCCGTTCTCCACATGGGTCTCCAGCCCCTCTGGACCTGCGGGCATGCAAAGAGCCCGTGCAGGTCCGGGGTGAGCCGGGGGCGCAGTCATGGAGAGGCAGCCCTGGTCTTGGGCCCCGCGGGAGATCAGGAACCCAGTCTCTCCACCCCCGGTCAGGCCTGTCCACAGAACGGGCACCAGTGGACTTTTAGAAGTGCAAGAAGAGACGAACCCCGCCGTCCAGCCCCAACCCGGGTTGAGCCCACAAGTCTGGACACCAGGGGCTCCGGGGGCGCGTGCTGAAGGGCGCTCGCCAGGGGCGGGGGCGGCGGGTCTACACGACGAGGGGGTCCAGGGAAGGGAGTGCGCCTGCGTCCCGGCTTGGCTGGGACAGAGGCTCATCCGCACCGATTTTCTTGACCTGGAGGCAGATGAGCCCGTCGTCTATGTAGATGCGGCCCCCCACCGACACGACCTTGACGATATTGGGGTAGTCCACCCACACGGTGCTCGCGTCTCCCCGCGTCCGGAACGCCGGGTCCACGGTCACCACCACCTGCGAGCCCTTCACTAGCTCCACCTCGGCCTCGGGGCCCTAGGGGCGGGGCCAGAGTGGCCTTGAGACCCGCCTCGTGCCCCACCCTCCCGGGCCCCGCCCCCGCGGCCCTGCCCCGCCCCTCGCACCGCGCGGGGCGCCTGCGGAAGCCGGCGGCGCGGAGTCGGCCTCTCACCCCCTGCAGGATGCCGGTGCGTATCTCCGGTCCCTTGGTGTCCAGGGCGATGGCCACGGGTCGGTAGCCAAGCGGAGAAGTTGCAAAGCTCTCCACCGCCTCCCGGATGTTGGCGATGGACTGGGCGTGGTACTGGGGACCAGCGGGCAGGGATTTCAGGGGAAGGTTGCCAGGATCCCCCGACCCCCGGCCACCCGCAAGCGTTAGCCCCGCCCCTTCCCTTAGCCCCACCCCAAACCTCGTGGGAGCCGTGCGAGAAGTTGAGGCGCGCAATGTTCATCCCGGCCTTGATCATCTCCTTGAGACGCTCCACCGAGTGAGAGGCCGGCCCTGGAAGCCGGGACCCCGCTCAGACAACCTTCTTTCTAAACCCGTCGCCACCCGCCGAGCCGCCCTTGCAACCTCTGCTCACAGGTCAGCCAACACCTGCTGCTCCCCTGGGGGGGCACCGTGGGCGTCCTGGGGGGCGTCCTGAGCTCGGCTTGAGCCAGCTCTGTTGGCAGTGGTGTAACTGCGGAAGAGGGGGAGTCCCCCGGCGCCTGAGGGGTAAGGCAGGAGATGACGCCGGTGAAGGCATTTGGGGTCCGTCCGGGCCTTTGAGCTGAGAGGCCTCATACCGTCGGAGGAGAGCCGATCTCTTTGCTTTGCTGGCCCGGCAGTTGTGAGCCCGCCGGCCAACCTCTCCAGTCCCTTCCCAAAACCAGTGTGCACGTGAGGCCCTGTCCGCAGCTGCTCATCCCCATTAGCGTGTAACCCCACTGCTGTTACATCATAAGATATTCTTTGCGCCCCAGTACCCCCTCCAGCTATAGTCCTACTCCTTTGCCCTCCTTTGCAGTAAAACTCATTGCAGGGGCTCTCTGCGCTTTGGGGCATGTGGTCCGCCTTCCTCCCCCGCTTCTCCCTGGCTCTCACTCCCCCCAGGCGCTGGCCCGCCTCCCTGCTGTGTCTCTTCCTGCCATGGTCGCCCACCACCTCTGCGTCGTTGCTAAATGCAGTGGTCAGTTGTCAGCGCTCATCCCGGGGGCGGGTGGGCAGCGGACTCCGCACGTGGCCTCCAGGGCCCCTCTCCTGTTTCCTCCCACCCCACCCGCTGCGGGTTTCAGCCCTGGCTTCCTCCCCTTGACTTCAGAGGCCTCATTCTCCTCTCTGTCGGTTTCCCTGCACGCTGTAGGTGGTCTCACCTAGTCTCTTGGCTTTCAATACCATCTATATGCTGAAGACTCCCACATTTATATCTCCCGTTCCGACTTCTGCCCCAAACCCTGACTTGTGTATCTGATCACAGCATCTGACACTCAGCATGCATGGAGCCCAACTCCTGATCTCCGCCCCCCCCCCACCCCAAGAAAAACCATCTGCACTGAGGTGTTTGCTGCTTGGTTGATAATGCGTCCTCTAGTGTCTCACACCAAGAGCCTTGACTCCTCCTTGACTACTTGTTCACCTCCCCCTCCCCATGTCCCAGCCTCTGGAAATCCTATTGACTCCATCTTCCAAATGCACTCAGAATCTGGTCCATTCTGACCACCACCACTGCCCTCACTTGGTCTGAGCCAGAAATGTGGCTCTGGCCCTCACGGCCACCCCCAACCTCGTCCTAGGCAGTCCATCCCAGAATAAGTAAGAGCGAGTCACTCTCCATCAACTCCTGCAGCCCTCTCCCACTTCTGTCGGGGGCGGTGGGGCAGACTGAACTCCCACTCTAGGAATGGCTCTCAGCCCTGCCTGACTACTCCCCTACAATGTCTTCATTTCGCTGTTTTTCCCCAGATGGTTTCTAACCAGTCCAGCCTCATTGACTCAGGGCCTTTCCCTGGCTGCTCCCTTGTCTGAAACTCCCCCCCCGCCCCCCCACTGAGCGCAGCCTCCTCTCATCTTCAGGCCTTTGCTAAGATGTAGTTTTCTGAACAATGGCTCCCTGATCCCCACTTGGGACTGCAGCCCGCCTCCCGCCCTTGAGCCCCTACTGCCCCTTAAATGCTCTGTGTTCCTGTTTCCATAGTTCCTACCACTTTCTCACATATTAAATAATCTGTTTCTTTTTATGATAGTATGTTTCATATTTATTGTCTCACCCAGCTAGACGGTCAGCCCCCCAAGGACAGAGAACTTTGTTGATGTCACTGATTGACTCCCAGGGACCCAGACCTTGGCTACCAGACTCTCAGCCAGCATTGGTTGAATGAATGAGTCAAACACGGAGTGGTCTCAGAGGGGACAGCGGGTGGGGAGCATCTCCAAAAACCCTGCGAGGTCCTGTGATGCTGGCGGGGACGCTCACCGATGGTGGCAATGATGCTGGTGCTGCGGGCAGCCACGGGCTCCGAGTCGATGTCCAGCAGGCACAGGTGCTCAAGGAAGGTGTCTGCCATCGCCGCCGATAGCTGCTGCCGCTGGAAGAAGGCCGTGCCCAGCTCGTGGGTCAGCTGGGCCACGCTGGCCCGCCGCAGGTACCCTGCCGGCCCTGCAGCGGCAGAGGGTGTGCGTGGGCAGCTGCCGCACCCCCCACCCTTCGCCCATGTCCCCTCTGTCCACTCCAGATCTCACGGAGCCCTTCCTCGAAGCTGGGCACTACACGGACATTATCTGAGAGATGGGGTTTGCGTCCAGGCTTGGCTGATTCTAGGCTCCAGATCTTGACCATCCAGCATTCTGAGCCCTCACAACCCCAACTCCCTGCCCTTCAGCTACTGACTTCCTCGCCTCAGCCCTGCACCATACCCAGTCTGCTGCTCTGGGTCTGGAATCATCGGGTCCCCTTTCCTCAGCTCCTTGTTTCCTTCCTTCCAATTGGCTGGCTTCCTGAACCCCTCCTCTGACTTTCCCCCCCAGTCCCTTCATTGCTTGCCCTGGCCCAGCCCCCAGAGGATCCCCAGTCCCAGCCATACCCTCCATGCCCCAGAGCCCCTGCCTGTCTCTCAGGGTCTGCTCCATGCTGTTGGGCTGTGAGAGGCACACCTGCGGAGGGAGCAGTC
>PITA01011181.1:0-68062 GCA_004023965.1 Spilogale gracilis | reverse complement strand
AGGGAAACGAAACAACAGAGATTTTGAACACAGAAACAAACTGAGGGACTTGGAGGGAGGGGGGTGGAGGGATGGGAGAGCCTGGTGGTGGGTACTGGGGACACCTAAAGCGGGGAGCACTGGGTGTGGGGAATGGGGAATGAATCTTGAAACACTGGAAAAAAAAAATTTAGTAACAATAAAAAAAAAAAAAAAAGAAAAAAAAGAAAAGCTGTTATATTTATTGCTCTTTCCCCTGTACTTAGCATTTTGTGCCTGGCCCCATAAAGTCACTTTAATGAATACTTATTGACTGGATGAAATGAACTCACAGATCTAACCAGAGATTCACATGTGGTATTCAGTGTAAAATGAAAATACTTCTAATGTTATTTTTAGTTTAATTAGTAATATGTACTCACCTTGCCCTCTGTGCGTATGTATGCATTAACTCTGTGTATAGCTATATGATATATAGCATGTATTTTTCATATGTACGTATGAACACTCATATAAAATGTGCATTCACAAAAGATAACTAGATTTGTTCCATACTGTTGGTGACTGCTGAGCACTTTCCACCCTTTTACTCACAGTAGTAACCTAGAGGGGAACCTGGGTGGCTTAATCGGTTAAGCGTCTGCCTTCGGCTCAGGTCATGATCCTGGGGTCCTGGGATCGAGGCCCCACATCGGGCTCCTGCTTGGTGAGAAGCCTACTTCTCCTTCTCCCAGTCCCCCTGCTTGTGTTCCCTCTCTCTTCATCTCTCTCTCTCTCTGTCAAATAAGTGAATAAAATCTTTTTTTTTTAATTTTTTTTTAAAAGATTTTATTTATTTGACAGAGAGAAACACAGCTAGAGCGGGAACACAAGCAGGGGGAGTGAGAGAGGGAGAAGCAGGCTTCCCGCGGAGCAGGGAGCCCGATGTGGGACTTGATCCCAGGTCTCTGGGATCATGACCTGAGCCGAAGGCAGTCGCTTAACCAACTGAGCCACCCAGGCGCCACCTAAAATCTTTTTTAAAAACAAAACAAAGCAATATTAACCTGGAGAGGTGGGATTGGAGGCTCAGGAAGTTTAAATAAATGGGCCAAGGGCGTACTGGTGACATGTGATTGACCCAGGTTTTAAAACCAGCTCTATTTACATAAGGGTTTGAACTCTGAATTACTGTCCCAAATATTCTGACTTGGCATTAATAGTAAAATTTTGTAGCCATTTTATCTTATTATTGATTTTTTTCCTGTCACAGGTTTTCTAATGGCTTAATAATTTTCCATTGTGTGAATGGAACAAATCTTATCTAAATATGCTACCATTTGGGACTGCCTTTTTTTTTCCCTTCAGAAAAGCCTTAGGTTTTTCTCCTGAGGCCCTTCAACTGATTAAATTTGGCCCACTCAGATTATCAAGGGTAATCTCCTTTCCTGAAAATCAACAGATTATGCACTTTAATTATAGCTACAAAAATACCCTTGCCCAGAGTCACCTCTGGGGTGAATAACTGGAGACTGTTGCCTAGCCAAGTGGATCCTAAGAAAAAGACCATCACACCCACCAACACCTCAGTCTGTTTTGTTTATTGTCCTGAGAGCAGTTTTCAGTACATTGTACACATTCCGTGGATGTTTATGGAATGCGTGAATGAGAGAATAACTGTCAATGTTTATGGAATGCGTGAATGAGGAAATGACTGTCAAGTTGATCCTCTTAACTATAGGCTCATTTTATTCCTTCTTTTTTGTTTTCTGCTTAAGAAGCTGTAATACTTTTTTTTAATCTATCATTTCTAATACAGCCTTTAAAAGCCAGCATTCCACTTGATGATTATAACTCCTAGTCTTCTGGCCATTTAGGAGCCCACAGGTTCTTACAGATACTGTGCTGGTTTTGCTTCTTGTATTTATACGCAGTTACCCAGCAAACGTCAGAGCCCCAGCCGAGATCTCTAGAATGGATTTCTGCCTCTTCCTTTGCAAGAACATGGTTCGGAATCCTTCTAAACAGTAATCTTTGTCAAGACTTCTCTAATCAGCAGTATGTTATTTATTTTGTATGTCATTGTTCTGGGTTCTTTAATTTAAAACTTGCTATTTTGGACCTCTTAAGGACTTTTCTGTTAATTGTTTTTCCCTCTCTTTGTGTTCTGAATTGATGAAGCATGTTGAGAATAATATCAATGTTTCTTGCACATGGTATGCTGTTCTTTAGGTCGTAAATTCTTACTAAAAGCTTCTCCATAGACTTGGCTCGGGTCCCTGACCTTCCAGTATCTTAGCTCTGTGATTTGGAGCTGTGTGACTTGCAGTGCACTAAAACATAGTTGCAGAAGGAAACACTAAACCTTGGATGTCGTTTTAGCTCTCCTCTGTCAGTGAGTTCGGGTCTTCTGTTTGGCTTTTGAGAGTTAATAAGTAGTCACACTAGCATAGTCTGTATGATTCATATCCTATAGAGTTACTAATCTTATAACTGGTCAAACATTTTGGGGGGCACTTCTGAGGGTAGATTAAAAATTTTAAATGGTTAAATTTATCTCAATTTTTTTCATAATTTCTCTTGTTGATAGTTTTAATTATCTAAATTTTGAATTATTGGTATCTTATTTGTAACTAAATTTAGTAAGTTAATACTTAAACTTATGTATATATTAACTGATAAACTTGGGTCATTATATATTAATGGATCTATGGTATAGTTTTTTTCTAAAACTATTTCCTCAAGTAAAATAATTTCTATAAAACTAAAAATAATGTATTTATGTACATTAAACAAAATCACCTTTCTTTTATTTCCTTTTTTTGTTAAAGATTTTATTTATTTATTTGACAGAGAGAGAGATCACAAGTAGGCAGAGAGGCAGGCAGAGAGAGAGGAGGAAGTAGGTTCCCAGCTGAGCAGAGAGCCCGATGCAGGCCTAGATCCCAGGACCCTGAGACCAGGACCTGAGCCGAAGGCAGAAGCTTTAACTCACTGAGCCACCTAGGCGCCCAAAATCACTTTTCTTTTAAAGATTTATTTATTTATCTGAAAGGGAGATATAAAGAGAAAGAGACTCCTCACTGAGTGTGAAGCTCGCTCAAGGCCATCACGACCTGAGCTGAAACCAAGAGTCACACACTTAACCTACCGTGCCGTCTGGGCACCCCCGCAAAAAACTCTTTATATTGATTATCCAGACATTAAAAAGGGGCATATAGGAGAGTGTTTCTTGGTTCATATTCATTCATGTATTTTAATCTATTTCTTAGTTCTGTCTTTAATAATGTGTATCTGGTATTTTCTGATTTCTTGATTCTAAAAATTACTTTAATTTTTTAAAACAAGAGTGCCTGCATTCTTCTTCAAAATCACATTTAATAGTTAATAAATTGAAGGTATTTGCATATCAAGTGACTCTTTTTTGTAATCATAATATTTTTAAATCTGAGAAAAAAATGGTAAGTGCCCAGTCATCAGGTAAAATCAAGGCAAATTCTGCTCAACAAAGAATAGCCTCAAGTCTCTTTGTTTCACACTGAGAGATATAAATATTCTAGCCCAAATATTGTCATAGTCACTGGCTTTTTGTCCATATATAAAGTACTTTTCTTTGTCAGTTGGATATATAAGAAAAACTTTGACAAGTTTCTATTAATGATTATTTTGAATGTTTCTTCCAATTTATTTTTAAAATATTTTATTTATTTACTTATCTGTCTGTCTGTCTATCTATCAGAGGCATAGGGAGAGAGAGAGAGCACAAGCAGGGGAAGTGGCAGGCAGAGGGAGAAGCAGGCTCTCCACTGGGCAGGTAGCCCAAGGTGGGACGCCATCTTAATACTTGGGGATCATGACTGGAGCCGAAGGCAGACGCATAACTGACTGAGCCACCCAGGCACTGAGATGAACCCAATTTCATCCACTTTACATGTTTCAGCAAATTGTAGGTTTTCTCAGTAGAGTTCGGAAATAGAATATTTTTCCAGTTATTAATGGGAACTTGGGATACTCTAATATACTGTTAAAGAAGTATAAAGCTAAATTTTATATGCCAGTTTAGCTCTCATCTGTCTGTTTGGGTCTTTCCTTATATTTTGCAAGAGTAAATGTCATTATCATTCTCTTTGCAAACTTTATATCAATAATTGCAAGTTCTGAAAGTCTCCAAAACTTCCAAAGCTGTTGCTTATTAGGTTGTTTGTTTGATCTGATATACCTGCCAAATTTAAGTGCAGTAATGAAATGACTGATGTGATGTGTGATAAATGCCAAATTTAAACACATTTCTAATCTACAGATTTCTTAATGTATTAACAATATGGCTTTTAGTAAGATTCTGTGTCCCACCAAAATTTCTATCAGAGCTATCACTATAAAATCATATAATATTTCTTTCAAAATAAAACTTTGCTGAATTTGTAATAGCATCTACAGTAACAAGAGATATTTTACGTTTCACCAAATAAACTTCTCAGAGCTTAAATTTAATTCCAGCAACTGATTGGAAAAACCAGAATGTCTATTGAAATGTATTAACAGATAATCTTGTATTTAAAGTATATGATGGTCTTGATATAAAATGGCATTTCACTTGAGTTGTTTTTGTTGTTATTTTACCAGTGGAGCAAACATATTGACAGCAACTGCTTTACTTTTTATGTGTACAGAAAATATTTGGGATCAAACTAAGTAAAATTAATTTAGGAGGACAGTCACTTGATCTAAAGGGTAAGTTGATGGGGCACCTGGGTGGCTCAGTTGGTTAAGCGACTGCCTTCGGCTCAGGTCATGATCCCGGAGACCCGGGATCGAGTCCCACATCGGGCTCCCTGCTTGGCGGGAAGCCTGCTTCTCCGTCTCTCACTCCCCCTGCTTGTGTTCCTTCTCTGGCTGTGTTTCTCTCTGTCAAATAAATAAAATCTTTAAAAAAAAAAAAAAAGAAAGTGAAACTGACATTCTGTTAAAAAAAGTTGAGTGCTTTCTGCAGATAAATGAGTATCAGGGACTCTGGGATTGTCTTCTTAGATTTTGAAATAGGTGCTAATGCTTCTTTAGCAAATCCGAGTCTTCTGGTTTTCCTGTGGTTGGTGAAATCTAAACACTGTTTACACTTGACCTCAAATTTTATGATTTTAAAAAATTTAGTAGGCAGTTTTGAGCTCATTGGGGTCTAAGGTCAAACAAAACAAAGAAGCATTAAAATATATAAATGAAATACATTCACACACACGATAAATGACAAAACGTCTGTAGCAAGAGCTTCAGACTATTACGTCTTTGCACACTCACCTCACGTTCCTAACTTATGACCGTCTAGCTTTAATTTTCCACGCTCCCCATTGCACCCTGTCTGCCTGGCAGCTTTGTGCTCCCCAGAAGCCACAGAGCAAACCACCAAGTGACTGGCAGGAGCCTTGTATCCCACTTCCTCCCATCACTGCCCAAGACCTGATGGGGTCACTGTCCCTAGCTGCTCCTGTCAGAGAGCACTTAATTTTATCAGCGAATGCCCCGCTTGCTGTCCTCGGGAGGGAGGTGCTAATTACCTTGTGTCTGTACAGTGCTTGGAAAAGAGCGAAGTTGTAGCCCGTTGTCGTGTGGATTCAACCACATGTTTCCATAAGCTCTCTGTTTTCCTGCACCTATGACTCTGACATTTCATTTGCAGGCTCTAGCAGGAGCTAAAAGGACACAGCGCAGCTCTGTCAAAACCAGCTTAGCTTATATGAGTGTAAGTATTAAAATAATATGTTATTAAAAATATGAAAAATCCTGGATAAATGCCAGACCAGGCAGGATGAGACAATATGCTGGGCCTGCAGGGATAAACCGGGACACATGAATAGAGATTCATGAGGATGAAACAATACATAAGAAAAGTCCACATTGAGCTATAATATAAATTCATTGTCTCTAAGTGATGGTGGCAATTCTTTTGGCTTAACTGAGGCTCAAATTTGGAGAATCATTTCTTTTTCAAATCCAGATATGATCTTTTTCTTTCCGGTAAAGGGCCAAGTTATTAAAATGTTTTATACCATTTATTTATTTATTCCACATAAGCATCAGATATTTTCTTTGCAAAAGCATAAGGTTGTCTACAGAGGTAAGTAAGCAAAAAATGGCTGTCCTCAAGCATACTGTTTTTTTTTTCTTTTTGCTTTGTTTTGTTTTTGTTTTTGTTTTTGTTTTTTAAGATTTTATTTGACAGAGAGAAACACAGCCAGAGAGGGAACACAAGCAGGGGGAGTGAGAGAGGGAGAAGCAGGCTTCCTGCCGAGCAGGGAGTCCGATGTGGGACTCGATCCTGGGTCTCCAGGATCATGACCTGAGCCGAAGGCAGTTGCTCAACCAACTGAGCCACCCAGGCGCCCCTGCTTTGTTTTGTTTTTTAACACTTGGATGGTCCGATGTCTGGATCTAGATGAAATGAAAATTCTCTTCAGGAAAAGTATGTCTATACACGTGTTTCCACAATAATTGCAAGATGTCTCTGATTCCAGACCCAGGCTGTGGATCTCTTTCTCTAGGATCGAAATTTGAATGGATGTATGAAGATGAAGACCACGTGAATACAAGGTGGAATGTGAAAATCAGTGTTATTAGGGTTCTCCGAAAGAAACAGAACCACTTTTATAGAGACATAGGAGGAGACTTATGATAGGAACTGGAGAAACCCTACAATTTTTCCTCTGCAAGCTAGAGAACTAAGACTAACTCAATCTGAGTCTGAAGCCTGAGAACTGGGGTTGCTGATGGTGTGAGTCCCAGAGTTCAAAGTCCTTGTACACGGAAGCTCTGATGTCTGAGAGGAGGATAACGTGGACGTCGCAGCCCAAGAAGAGAGAAAACTTGACCTTCCTTTGCCTGTTGGCTCCGCTGCCGCTGTCGTGGATGGCCTGCTGCCTAGCCGCGTTGATGACGGCAGATCTCTTCGCTCAGTCTGGTGAGTCCAATGCGAATCTGTCCAGAAATGCCCACAGACCTAGCCAGAAGCAGTATGTTACCGGCGGTCTAGGCTTCTCTGAGCCTAGGCAAGTTGATACATAGAATTAACTATCAAAACAAGTAACACAGAAAGCAAAATAGCCAGAATGTTCTTTCATTGTTTTGCCTTCCTTTAAAGACAGGCCACTGTAACAATGGAAGCCAGAGCCTTTGAGATCCACGTAAGGGGAACAAATAACATTACCTTCATCTCTTGGGTATAGTGGCACCTGTCAGAGTTCTCGGCTCTAAAGTCACTCCTTTTCCCCTTCCCATAATCTGTGTGTTAGAAACAATTCACTAAATCTAACCCCGAGTCACGACGACCATGGTCAAGGCATACCTCCTCAGGGAGCAGCGTCAAAGATTTTGTAGATTTAGGTTAAAACCACTCCAATAATTAATAAGTGTTGTGTTGGAGGTACTGGGGGCCCATGCGTGCATTCTCGCTTCTCCTTCTGGGTCTACCCACTGATTTTTGGCATTCTTCCCTGGATTTTTGCCTGTGACAGTTATTACTATGGTGCTCTAATGATGGCTTTCCATCCCTTCATTCTGTAACCAAACCCAAGTTCGTCTGCCTAATGCACAGCAGAGCCAATCACTGAAACATCAGATTTGCAGGAACAAAACTTTGAGAGGCAGGCAAATGGGGAGACTCCTAGGAGAACATGCCTCAAATCCACTTCCCCAAAGGGGGAGAGAACAAGTGTTTTAGAATCGTAGAGGTTGAGATTACATACATAGTGATGAAAAGGCCAGGAGAACTGATGTAGCTCAGTGCATGTCTATTCGTGAAGAAAGATGAAGCGTGGGCATTGGGCAAACACGTATGTAGCATACATTCTGTGTTCACGTTGGGGTGGCGACTTAACCTCAGAACGAGGCAAAATCCAGCCCATCATGTCAGGAGCTGATCTTGGCACGAGGGGAAGGGGCCGTGGGCATGCTCTGAGGACTGGTATGCATGGCATGGGGGCTTGGTTTTGTATCTTGGGCAAGGAATGCAGGGCTTCGCTCATTCCATCCAGGCCCCTGCAGAGATGGCTAGTGGGTTCGTGAGTGGGTCGGGAAAGACCCAATAGCTGATTGGCAGGGAAAGCTCTCTGAAAAATAAGCTTTAAATTCTATGCTGGTTCAGCTTCACTAACTCTATAGAGCATGGTGTCAATCCCTTCTACATTTATTATCTGACATTCTTCTGGGAGGAAGAATTGTCTCTTTTCTCTCATTTATGTATTCAGTCATTAGTATCAGTACAAACTCATGGATATTTATTTTATTTTTAGGGTTATATCCCAGTAGCATCAGTATTTATTTTACTGCTAAAGCCGTTCCAGCTTTGGTGATTGCGAGCTCTTTCCACAGACTCCTGTTCCATGCGATAGGCCCCCATCCTCTTTTTTTCTTTTTAATTCTCCTTTTGTTTAAGAACAGAAACATGTTTCAGGTTCACTGTGGGACATTTCCTGCGCCAGTTCAAAATCAGCCATTTCTTTCTTTTTTTTTTTTTAAGATTTAATTTATTTATTTGACAGAGAGAAACACAGCCAGAGAGGGAACACAAGCAGAGGGACTGAGAGAGGGAGAAGCAAGCTTCCCATGGAGCAGGAAGCCTGATGTGGGGCTTGATCTCAGGCCTCCAGGATCATTACCTGAGCCAAAGGCAGTTGCTTAACCAACTGAGCCACCTAGGTGCCCCCAAATCAGCCATTTCTCCAAAGAGCCATGTTTCTTTTTTTTTTGGAACGCTATTTAAAAATGAGGACTTGGGTCCTAGGCGTGTTCACTGCTGCTACTGGGGTGTCATTGATTCTAGGCCCCCCTAGCTAAGAAATAAATGTTAGTGTACTAACTCATGTATACACTACTCCCTGTTTTTATCTCTGTATTTACCTCTAAACATGAGTCTGTATTTATTTCTCCCCTTAATCCACATTCTAGCCTTCTCCTCTTGCTTTTTTTGTAACTTCTTTCTGGGCTAATGAGAAAATGTGCAAATTATTTACTTGTTTAATCCTGGTACGCATATCAAGTAGCTGCAGAATTGCTAGCTTGTACTCCTGTGAGAAACAAAACTACCCATTCGAGTACAGTGTTTATGTGCAGATCTTTTGTCTTTAATCTTCAATATCCAGTCACTGTTTTCCAAAGTTATGCAGGTCAGCTCATTTTCTCCCCACCACCTCCAGTGACCATAGGCCATACATTCCTCAGGTGCCGCGTTTGTTTTCTAGTGCTGTGTTAATTTAGCACAACCTAGTGGCTGCAAAGAATATCTGTTCATTAGCTCATAGCTGGATAGGTCAGTAGGCTAGGCGGGCTCTACGGGGCTCTTTGCTTAAGGTCACACAAGGCAGACATCCAGATGTCCATTGTGCTGGGCTTGTGTCTGGACAAGCCTGCTTGGGACAGCCTGCTCCCACGCTCGTTTAGGTTGTTGGCAGACACCACCTCCTTGCAGTTGTAAGAGTGAGGCCTTCACTGCCTTGCCGGCTGTCAGTCCATCTCAGCTTCTAGAAGTTGCTCTCCAGTCCCCTTCATGCTTCAAAGCCAGCGTTGTTGACCCCTTTGCTTCAAAGTCAGCAGTGAATCCTGCTTAGAATCCAACTTCTGTTACCAGCTGGAGAAAACTCTGCCTTCAAACTGCTCATGTTGTCAGATCCATCTGGAAAATCTCTTTTGATGAACTGAAAGCCAATTGGTTCATAATTGTAATTATATCTGAAAAATCCCATTTGACAAGAACCATAACATAGTCATGGGTGTGAGATCTTACCATCTTCACAGTCCCAGAGGTGGCAGAGGAAATCGAGGGACTGCTTGAGAAATCTGCTTACTACATGTAGTTAGATGTACTTGTTGTCATCTGCATTCCATTCTGGGATCCCCTGATACATAAGGTGGGTGTTTAAAGTTTTGTAGGTGTTTTCTAAAAATGTCTGTTTCCTGGACTGTGGTAATGGTGCCATGGATGTTTGTGTCCGTCCAGGCTTACCGAACTGTATACATTAAATATGTGCGGTTCTTTGTAGATCAGTTACATATCAGTAAAGCTGTGTAGCATAGAATATGTTTGCATATGGTTAAGTTCGTTCTTGGTGGTGTGGAACTGCACGCTTGTGTAAGTTACCATCAAAGTGGCATACAGAATCGTTTTGTCACCCTAAAATCCCTTTGTGTAGGCACTTTGTAGACAACCCAGGTCTTAAAAACCTACAGATCTGAATCTGTTTATCTGCGCTAGAGTTTGTGTTTTCTAGAATGTCACATGAATGGTGTCTAGAATGTCACCTGAATGATGTCGTATACATAGTGTGTACTCTTTTGGGTTTGATTTCTTTCACTCAGCAGAACGCATTTAAGATTCATCTACTTTGTTGCATGAAACAAGAGCCCCTTCCTTCTGTATAGTTCCAGCACTATCCAGTGTACGAATGTACCAAGCCTGCACTTTAGTGTTAATGTTATAATGTTTGCTAACATGGTAGAATTCACTGTATCATATTGTCTGTGGCAACAAAGGAACTCAACTTTGTCTTGTTATGGAAGTAAACGTTCATAGCTTTTTGTAAGTAAGAACGCACATGCATTCATAGTCATGTGCGTGTGTATAACTGACTTCTGTGTCAGCTTGGTTTCTGTATCAAATTGATGTCTATAAAATGAGACATGAGCCATACTGACCCCTCCAGTTGGACTTGAAGGGAGTTTCTGTAGCCTGGAAAATGAGAAAGTCGTTTTTGAGTCCTGTCTACATAAAGCCTTCTACAACAAGCCTCATTTCCTTTCTAAGTATCAGTAGTGATTCTCAACTTTTTTTTAATAATAGAGGCTCAAAGTTTCAAATATTTACTTAATGACTAGAGAACAAAGAAAGGATATTCTGTAATTTTGGGGTGGTGCCTCCAAAGAATATCACTAAATTAAAAATTGTGAAGTCCTGTAAGAAGAATTTAAAAAGCCCTTGAATGATCATATTTTTCTGCAACTCTAAAATTGCACTTCAGATCCTTTAATTCTATTGATTTAAGAAACATATTATAAAAGGTGGACTATTCTCCATGAAAAACACTGGAAAAGGATAAAATTTGGACTTTTTGAAAATGCATGATTTATGTGTCATTTATTTAAATAAAATTGCTCTTTGTTCCAAAACCTGTATTTTCAAACAAGGGAATGACTAAAATAATGCATCTTATGCAAGTATTTCACTCAGATATACTGCTGGGCCAAATATATCATTTAAATATGATTTTTTTTAGAGATACTCATATAGTTTTGAAATGTATGTAGATAAGTAGAAAAAAGGAAAAGAATAAAGCAGCGTAATAGACATGACCTTAGTGGAACTATCTTACAGATTTGAACATAGTGTATTTCATTGTGATGATTTTAAAACATTTGCATTATGTGTAGGTTGAAAACCAATATTAAAAAATAACTTTATAGGGGCGCCTGGGTGGCTCAGTTGGTTGGGCGACTGCCTTTGGCTTGGGTCATGATCCCGGAGACCCGGGATCGAGTCCCATATGGGGCTCCCTGCTCGGCGGGAGGCCTGCTTCTCCCTCTCTCACTCCCCCTGCTTGTGTTCCTTCTCTGGCTGTGTTTCTTTCTGTCAAATAAATAAAATCTTAAAAAAAATAAAAATAAAAAAAATAACTTTATAGAACAGAATGTAAATATGAATTTTGAAGTAATATTCATGATGGAGGGCAAAATAATTTTCAGAAAAGAGAAATATTTCCTTCTCTAAGAACCTTATTATTATCATCATACTACAGATGTTAGAAAATAAGGCACAGAACACACTTAGATGAAGCTATTTTGTGGTGCATTAAGTTAATAGCAAGGTTTGCATCAGCTTTCTCTGTTCCTGGTTAAGTTCCGTTTTTGCTAGAATTCACTTTCTTTTTGGGGGGCAAGAGAGATTTGATTATCCCCCCACCATACAAACACATAGCACAAAACACACATGAATGGAAGTTAATGCTTCATAAAGCCAGTGAGTCACAAATTGTACCATACCATTACTAAAACTCCCTACTTCCAGTCGAAATCTGGAAATATTCACCGTTTTTTAAATATATATGGAAGCAAAGTTATTCCAGCAATTGCTACAGACTGAGTGTACTTGGAACTATATTTCCTTCTCTATCATATACTTTATTGAAGAATGCAGCATTCACTTTAAACCTTGTTCTTTTTGGAGAGAAGTAAACAATAAACAAACAAACAAACAAACCCAAGCAAAAATACAACTAACCCAAATCCCTAATTTAAAATGGAAGCCATAGAATTCCTTTCCTACCTCTCCAGAGGACTTTTCTAGTTCTTGGTAGGCTCACCTAAATAGGAATACCAGTGATAGTCAGTTGTTTCATCTTTAAAATAAAAGAACTTACTTCTTAGGCTAGAGTTCCTCCACCCTGCTTATATGCAGGTGATTTCTTCTACAAAATATCGCAGGGAAGAAGGGTTAACAGGCAGGAGACTGTGAAACAAGGAAGGAGGGTGGACCAGAAGGTCTCTTTCTGAGCTGCCCACTTTATGAAAAGCCTGTTAGATTATGATTTTAATAAACAAAGGAGAAAATTACCTGGACATAGCAGAACGGGGAAAAGTGTAGGGACAGACTACAACGAAAGTCACTGAAGCAATAAAGGAAATAAAAGTTAAGCAAATGATAGGTAGACGTGCTGGATAAACAAAATGGGGCAAATTCTGATTAAGACTAAGATCGCTAACATTTAGGTCCTTTTTATTCCTTTTCTTTTTGCAGTCACATCTTTTCCATTTTTGAGTCTCAACTCACCTAGTACTTCAGATAGAAAAGAAATAGGTAATGCAAATGTTTTAGATATTTTACAGTTTGGAGTCAGTGTAGGTTTTATGTTTGTTTTTTTTTCCGCTTGTACTAAAGAGTTATAATTAAAACATGTGGAAATATAAATTTTGAAACAAAATTAACAGCACCACGCCACAATATTATCAGGTGGCTTCAGAATCTCCCATTTGAGTATCAAGCTGTATCCCTCGAATGAAAAATTTAGAAGCTTAAGTCATTTATGGTGGTATAATGTAAATTACAAGAAGAGAAATTATAGTCCACAGCCTTTGCTGGGTGTTGGACCTTAACAGCATGCATAATTCATAGAAAAGTACTGTAAAAGAATATGGAGTAACCTTCAAAAATAAATCAAGGAAAACCGGTTACTAATCTACAGAGTAGTTTACCTGGAGGAAGGTAATGTGAAGGAAAACAGTCCATCATTTCACATAGCTTAATGCCATCCCTGATGAAAGTTACCCAGGGCTACATATTACATGTGGAATAGAAAATATTTACACCCAAATATCTGCCACTCGGAAAGAAATCAGCCAAACAACGATAAATGAATTTAGCAAAGCAGGTATTAAATTAAGCAGATAAATTTCATTTTGATTGTGGAGTTCAGCCAGAGGGGAAAGAGTTGGGAGAAGAAGCCATAGCTGGGAGCATCCAAGCATCCAACTTTGTTGTGAGGGGACACACACATAATCAAGCATTAGGACTGAAATTAACCTCACTGTGCATCTCATCAATGAGCGGCTGAAAGGCAGTCTAATTTTCTTGATAAATAGTAAATCTCCCAATGGTAATGGGAAGCAATGCTCAGAAAACTCACATATCTAAGGAAGACTTTGGTTTAAATATATTTCCAATTTCATGTTAAGTCCTGATAAAGTTTATAGACTTTAAACATGTTTACTTCAACACTTATATAGTCCAATACCCTTTACCCTACACTTCCCTAATACCTAACACCTACCCTTTACATAAATTTTCTTGATTTTTACAAATATAAAATGACAACTAATGTAAGTTTTAAATTTTGAATTCTCTTATTTACTAATGAGTTTCAGTTGATAAATAAGGCAGATTCCAGAAGATAGGATGATTTGAGGATCAGGTGCGAAGGTTAGATTGTATCCCAAAGAAGTGATATCCTATAAGATATTATTAAGCACAGTACCTGGCTTGGCTTTGATTTGTATGAGAACGTACGGAAGGCCTACTTTTTACCTATAACACCTAGACAAAAGGAGGGACTGGATAAAAGAAATTCATCGCTATGCCTATCAGAATTCTCTTTGGCCATAAGGAAGAAAGTTAATTGGCCAGCATAGGTACTCATCCGCTATTAGATACTGGATTGCTCCCTACCTATTTAGGATTCCATGGTCAGGGAAGTGATTAAGGGAAGGGCGGGCTCTGAGTTCCCTGATCTGTTCCTCACCTAAGCTACCTAAACTTGTGTTGCAATAACCTATTTTAGTTTTCAGCAAAGGAGACTTCAAATTCAAGTGTTTACTTGGGAGGTAATTGCAAGAAACATTGGTAGGGGTTTGAGAAGTGAGACAGGGAAAGGATGGAAGCCAATAAAGGTTGTGTTTATGGAGTGATTTGCTACCAGCCTATGGAGGCTGAATCATGGTAAACCCCCAGAATCCATGTCAGATCTCAGAATTACCCAGCTACGGGACAATGAAGATGGGAAATTTTTTCTGCCAGCTTTGTTCCTCCCTTGCTTTTCCAGCACTTTCATTCAGTCCTCCATGCAGGGGATGAGAGGAATAGGACACCTTCAGCATGTGCCACAATATCAAGTGCCATGGGTTGATGAGCTGGGCTCAGACTGAATTAACTATACGTGCCGATTTCTGTGTTGGAGCCTTCCCTGATAATTATTTACACATCCTTTCCAGGTTGAGTTGAACAACAAAGTTGTGGGCGACGGCAAACCAGGCAACTGTGTCCAGTAATAGAGTACATTGAAGTGGGCAGTGTTTTTCCCAGGGGTAGGATCTGGGGACAAAGGTTGGGTTTTAAGAATAATTTCACTCATTGATCCTCAAGGCTGGATTTATCTCCAAGTTCTCTAAACTTCCACGAATTTGCAGAGATTTGAATTCCATGGAGAAAAGTAGATGGCAGTAAAAGCCTTCATGGATTTCAAGAGGAAGCTCATTGTAGAAATTAGAGGTGGCGAGCTGCAAAGTGATTTGTTCACTTTAATTGCATTGATTCCACTCTTGTCAATGGGGTAGACTCCTGGAAAATAAACCTCTTGAAAAGAATTTAAGGGAGTGTGGATGAAGATGGTTTCATGCGCTTTATGAGTCAGGCTCTCTCTGGATGCCCATCAATTAGAGGTGAAGACAATAAAAGGAAAAATTTGCCCCATCTGGTTCTACATAAAACTCCCCAAGAGCTTTGACAAAAAGTCTTCTCTGCAAAGAGAGGCCAGATCTCTGGGGAGGCATTTGTTTTTCAGGCTTGTTGAAATGCTTTTCTTTTTCGGGGATGTTATTTCAGTAGAGCCAGATGAGATGCGCTTGCTATTTTTACAAGTTTTTAAAGGCTTAAGCAGGGCAAATATGTCTCTTCAAGCTGCCTTGTGCAATAAGCCTGATGCTAAAGCAGCTTTATGTCCCATAAAGAGTAACATTAGCCTCATGGAGCTAGTGGCGATTTTTTATAATCTTGAGGATGATTTCTTAGTATCAGATTAGTGGAGGAAAGGCTCGTATTATTTTCCAATGTTTAAAAGATACCAGTGTAAAATAAATCATATTTTGACCAACCTGCTCTTTCTCTATTTGGCCAAGTTAAGCTATGACAATCTATATTTTTACTGGATACAGGAATTTAGGCCTTTGAGAAGAAATTTTTTTTATTCGATAATATGGCCATTTCTCTCTGCCATTTCTGTACCTGGCTCTGACCATTAATGTTATCATTGGGGTTTTGTGTCTCCATCTTTACATGATATGCCCCACCTGCAAGACCTACTACCTACTAAAAGCATATTAAAAATGGGGTTTATTTCTTGGTTCAAAATTCGGATTTCTAGTACCAGTGTTTTACTTGACTCACAAACTTGTATTATTAGATTTTAAAAATATTTCTTTATGGGGTGCCTGGGTGGCTCAGTTGGTTAAGTGACTGCCTTCAGCTCAGGTCATGATCCTGGAGACCCGGGATCGAGCCCCACATCGGGCTGCCAGCTCGGTGGGAAGCCTGCTTCTCCCTCTCTCACTCCCCCTGCTTGTGTTCCCTCTCTTGCTGTGTTTCTCTCTGTCAAATAAATAAAATAAAATCTTTAAAAAAATATTTCTTTGTCCTAGAGTATTGAGTAAAATCATTACATCTTAATTATTCTAACATCAGAATCCTTGTATTATTCCCATTTTCCAGTCATACTTCTAGCTGCTTCCCAATTAACAGCGACTGCCCTATTTCTGGCTCTCTTGCTGTCTTAGCTTCTCCCATTTTCAATCTGTCCTACTTGTAGATGCAAGATTTATCAACAAATTAAGTTTTGATTATATAAAGCACTTTGTTGGGAAGAGTAATTTTGAAATGGCTTCCAGTTATTTCTTGAAGTTAAGGTCTCTGAATGTGATTCTCCATTAACTGTTCACAGCCCACTTCCTTCATTATGTTAAGTTTTCTCTAGTCCTCTGTGTCATTCTCTTCTAGTCACATAACAAATCAAGACACGTACTTGTGCCTCTGTCTTTGGGCATGCTGAAGATCATATTTGCAAATCCATAGCCGTATATTTCCTACCTCTGTCATACAAAAGCATGCACGTGTGTGTGCATGCGTGCACACACACATACTCTCTTTCTGTTTTCTTCTGAAAGCTACTCAAGATTCAACCTGGGCAGCACCAAGTCTCAGAGTCCCTGGATTATAATGTTGCTAATTTATTGTGCAGCTTGGGAAAGCCCTGACCTCTGTGAGCCTCATTCCCGTTGCCAATAGAATGAAGGAGATGAAAGAGAGGTGTTTTCTAAGATGGATTCAATATTGGACTTTTAAAAATTTGCGGTACGATAGGAAATCTTTTTTGGTTAACCATACCTGGCTATTATCACTAGTCACACCATTTCAGAGATTGTTTAACACCCAGCTGTTTATGTGCAGTTAATGGATGTCTTTGTCAGTTACTGCCACTAATAAATTACGAGTTTGGAGTTTGCCTAGCACAGTCATACAGTGAGCATTCAGGAAATGTGTGAACCATTAGCACACATAAGAACCCTTCCACACTATTTGCTTGTGTTTCTAATAGAGTTTTATGTGCTGAGAAATATAAGTATCAATGATTATTTTTTTCAATAATGTCTAATTGGGAAATTATGAACTTGCATTTTAAAAAATGTGTTGTTTTTTCTTTTCTTTAGTTTTCTTTGTTACCTTTGTAACAACAGATACCAAATTTAAATTATTTTAAAAGATTTTATTTATTTGACAGAGAGAAACACAGCCAGAGAGGGAACACAAGCAGGGGAAGTGAGAGAGGGAGAAGGGGAGCCCAATGTGGGGTTCGATCCCGGGTCTATGGGATCATGATCTGAGCTGAAAGCAGTCGCCCAACCAACTGAGCCACCCAGGGCCCCTCACATTTAAATTTCAACATTACCTCCGCATTGGAGCTCTTTCCCCAGCTTCCCTTAAGTTTATGCCCCATGATGAGCTGAATGACAACATGTTAGGAGCTAAGAGCTTCATTTCTCTGCCATATCTCACTTTTAAAAACTCCACATCATATAGCAGTGCCCAATGTGATCATTAAATAAAACTGTAATTAAGGTGACATCGGCAGTTTCGGTAATTAGAGTCTTGCTGTAACTGTAAGAGTAAAAATAACATTCCCCAGCGCTGAGATGGGGCAGCTGTGGGCTCCTGCTGATAATGTACCTTGGCAATTTAACATGACTAATTGTAAGAGCACTTCTTCACAGGGGATTGTGTTAATCTTGCAAAGTTCTTTATCTCTGTAGTTTCTAAAGGCCATATATTTTTGTTTGTCCAAGTGCTACTGTTTCTCCCTGCTTTGTAACTGTCCCCATTCCAGTTTCCTAGTGTCAGTGGAGTCTGCTGGGACTCATTCTTGTAGCTGTCTTGATAGGCTGCCAATTCTGAAAAGACATAGGAATAGGCTGACAGCAGTATACAAAGTGAATGCTAGGTGGGGCCCGAGAGCATCTTGCCAACTTTTCCCTGCTCGGTGGAGTATTCTGAGCATTAGTTTTTAAGTGCGCTATCCAAAGTAGTTGAATGACAAGGTTTGTGAAGTCCCCATATCAGAGTCATCAGAAAAGAGCTTTTCTTCCATTATTTTGAACCAGTCTAGGGACAGTTCTCTCCAGCTCACCATTTTCCTTGTTTCCACATGGGTAGCCCCTACTCATTCTTCAAGATCATACTCATTCTCAACAGCCTTGAGAAAGACCCATCTTGGCAGATAGTATTGCCATTATCCCATGAAGCCAAGCAGAAACATGGTGGCCCTCTTGATTTTTATCCTTGATTCCTTCTTCATCCCCTAAATCTTTCATCTCAGATCTCTTGAATAATCCCCCTTTTTCCACTCTGACTACCACTGCCATTGATAAAACAGCTTAAACACTTCTCTCTCTTGGCCTTACTCTTGCCTTGTTCTTTCTAGCCCATTCTCCAGGCTCATACAAGGTCTTTCTAACATGCCCATCTGAAATCACGTTGCTCCTATGGCCTATACTGCATCTTTGCTCTAGCTGACGTTGAATGTTGAATTTGATTCCATTTTAGGACATGCAGGACTTTCCATGATGGAGCCCTTATCTACTTTTCCATTCTGATCTCTCAGCATTTCATATCTGTACTGTTGAGTTATCAGTAATATTAACCCATTTTTAGTTCAGAGTTAGCACTTGAACAGCCCTGAGTGCAATGTAGGCATCCTAAGGTACCTTACTTTCTTGAACTTGGTCCTGGCCCTGCATGATTGTAGTCAAACCTCTCTTCATAATGATTGACTACTGGTCCAGGCATACAGCCAAGCATAACTATAAGATATTGGTTGGACTTGATGAAAGTATGGAAGAAAAAAGTCTTAAAATAAAAGTAAGGATCTGAAGAAATAAACATGTAGTTAATGTTGTTGTATGAAAGATAATGGATTACATATTTGGTGACAGAAAATTATGCTACAATGTCCATAGAAAGAAGCTATTTGGGAGTTAAGGAATGAAGGGGGTTACACAACAGTGTTTGGAATCACTGAAAGACACTTTTAAGAATTGGTAGATCACAGTAAAGATGAGAACATGGCCTTTCACAAAACCGCACCAACTAAGGTAGAGGAAGGTAAACCTAACTTGTGGTAGGGATAGAGAGGTCATGCAGATGTTGATACATAGGCACACAGGAAGTCAGCAGCATCTTTGGGAAGAATGTACTGTATCATTTTCTTTCTTTTAAAAAAATATTATTTATTTATTTTGAGAGAGAGAGGAAGAGAATGAATGGAGCAGGGAGGAGCAGAGGGAGAGGAAGAAGCAGGCTTCTCACTGAGCAGGGTGCCCAATGTGGGGCTTGATCCGAGAACTCTGGGATCATGACCTGAGCCCAAGACAGATGTTTAATTCACTGAGCCACTAATACCCCATTTTTGAATCTTATATAACTTTTAGATTTAGTTATTTTTGCTCTATTACCTGTTTGTTAATTAACATAATCATTTTCTTAGATTTGCTCCTTGGAATCCATTTATTTTTCTTGTTCTTCTTACCTCTCTGTGTTCAGTCAACTGCTGTTGTTATATAGAATCATTCTCCTCGAAGCTCACCCATCTGTACTCTCTAGTGGGCTTTCAATTATTTATTCTAAGCATCTTTGTTCATTTTAGTGGGAAATGGTATTTACATTTAAATATCTGGATGCTGAAGGCTCCCCACTTCTGAGTTGGGTAATTATTTCCAGGCCTTTTCAATGGAGGTAGATAGGAATGTTTTTGTTTTTATTTTTCTAGAGAAAATGTATTAAAACTCATACTTATATTTGTGATTCAAATTTAGAATCATACATATATATATTTTATTATATTCAGTTAGCTAACGTACAGTACATCATTAGTTTTTGATATAGTGTTCAACAATTCGTTCGTTGCATGTACCAACCAGTGCTCATCACAACACATGCCCTCCTTAATACCCATTGGGTTTTAATTCTTGGATTTAATATTTATATATATTTTACAATGAAATCTTATCAAAATAATTCCTCATTTCCTTTATTATACTTTGTGTGTGTATGTGTGTGTGTGTGCCTATTTGTGTGTATATATTATAGTTTCAGACCAGGAGTATCAGTGTTATTTTAAGCAGTATTCCTCAATACGGTTTGAGATTTCTCAACTAGCTTTTGTTTTGAGGATGTCTCCCACTAGTTTTATTGCTTTGTTTTAAATTCACTTGAAGTAAATAGTTCCTGGGTTGCTAAGCAATCACAGTAGTAGTTAGGTTTATCTGTTTCACTTTGCTTTTGACTTTTTAAAAAAATTTTAACTTTATTTTTTCAGTGTTCCAAGATTCATTGCCCATGCCCCACACCCAGTGCTCCATGCAATAGGTGCCCTCAGTACCCACCACCAGGCTCTCCCATCCCCCCACCCCCTCCCTCCAAGTCCCATAGTTTGTTTCTGTGTCCATAGTCTCTCATGTTTCATTGCTCTCCCTGAATTACCCCACTTCCTATTATTTACTTTTCTTCTCCTACTGTCTTCCACATTACCCCTTATGTACCACAAGTAAGTGAAACCATGTGATAGTTGACTTTTTCTACTTGGCTTATATGAATTAAGTTATTTGGAAACAGTTTGATCCTGTTGAGTTTTTCAGTTAAGTTTTATTCTGTGAAACCAAAGCAACATTTAGTATAGAAATAGTTTTGTCCCACTGCTGATGTCAGACCCCAAAATTAAATCTTGGTGCAAATGAGTTATATATTTGCAAATGACATATATTACTAGGTTTTTCTCTCTCTGGGTGTTGTACCATTTTTCCTTCATAGCAACAATGTATGGAAAGTGTCTGCTTTTTCTTAAGTTGTCAACCAAGTAAATGACCAACTTGTTGGCAATAAAATAGGTGATGAATATGCTGGTTTGCAAACTGTCCCCGCTACATGGAGGGCAAGGAGAGACCTTTAGATTGGCAGGTGACAGACAGGTTTTAATAAGCAAGGGAATTGGTCCACTTAGAAGGCGTCGGTCCACAACGAAAACATTGGCAGCTGCATAAAGAGCACATCTCCACATCTGCTTTTTGGGATCTTAAAATGTTTATATAGAGACCTTAACTGGGTTCAGTTATGTATGCCATCCAGATGTTCTCAACAACATCTTACTCTCTCAAGACTCTGTCCTTAGAACAATTTCCACTATGGGACAAGTGGGTGAAATGTACATTCCAAAGATAGTGGAGGGGGTCCCGGAGCCTCCAGTTGCCTGGGTCCAGCTCTTGGGTCATCTAGGGCTAAGTCCTCTTTATTACTTACTCCAACAAAATGATATCTGAGTATTTCTAATCGTTATTTCTCTTGTAAGAAATAAGTAAGGTTGAGCATCTTTAGTTTTTAAGTGAAGAGCAGTTTGTGTTCATTTTTCTATGAACTCCCTGTGCATGGCTCTTGCCCATTTTTGTCTTTGGGTATTCTCCAATTTTAGGCGCTTTTTGTAGAGTAAGGATATAAATTGCAGATATCGTCCTAACTTATAATTTGTCTTTTTATTTGCTGTGGTATTTTCACCACATAATTTTTTTTACATGGTCAAATTTATTGATCATACATTATTTCTAGATTTTGAGGCATAGTTTAGAAAAGCTTTACCCTAATACTAATTATTAGAAATGTATCCATGCTTTCTTCTAATACCTCATTTTAACCTTTTCCACTAAGCAACTGCATAAATTCCATTTTTAAAAAGTAAATCATCTTTTCTCTACTGCTTTGACATGAAGGCTTATCATACACTCAATTTCCATATTGATTATCAACTTTTACAATATGCTTTTTTTTTAAGATTTTATTTATTTATTTATTTGACAGAGAGAAACATAGCTAGAGAGAGAACACAAGCAGGGGGAGTGAAAGAGGGAGAAGCAGGCTTCCCACCAAGCAGGGGAGCCTGATGCGAGGCTCCATCCTGGGATTCCAGGATCATGACCTGAGCCGAAGGCAGTGGCTTAACCAACTGAGCTACCCAAGCGCCCCTACAATATGCTTTTTTTTTTTTTTTAAAGATTTTATTTATTTAACAGAGAGAAATACAGCCAGAGAGGGAACACAAGCAGGGAGAGTGAGAGAGGGAGAAGCAGGCTTCCTGCTGAGCAAGGAGCCCGATGTGGGACTCAATCCCAGGTCTCTGGGATCATGACCTGAGCCAAAGGCAGTCGCTTAACCAACTGAGCCACTCAGGCACCCCTACAATATGCTTTTTAAAAAGATTTATTTAGGGCACTTCAGTGTCTCAGTGGGTTAAGCCTCTGCCTTCGGCTCAGGTCATGATCGCAGGGTCCTGGATCGAGGCCCACATTGGGCTCTCTGCTCGGCAGGGAGCCTGCTTCCTCCTCTCTCTGCCTGCCTCTCCTCCTACCTGTGATCTCTCTTTCTCTCTCAAATAAGTAAATAAAATCTTTTTAAAAAATGATTTATTTATTTATTTGAGAGAAAGAGAGAGTAAGCATGGAGGGAGGGGTAAAGGGAAGGGGAGAGAGAGAATCCCAAGCAGATTCCTCACTGAGCACGGAACCCAAAATGAGGCTCTGTCTCATGACCCTGAGCCAAAACCAAAAGTCGGGTGCTCAATTAGCTGAGCCAACCTGATACCCCTATCCTGGTTTTTTTCTTTTGCAGCATAAAAGAGCTAAAAACTTTTAAAAGTAGCATTAAAACCATTCTGGTAATCCATAAGCATTAATCTAGTGTTAATTAATTTAGTTTAACCAAGAACTGGTTATATTGATAAAGCCTAATTTCTTAGTTCATATAATATAACTAAAGAACTTCAGAAAGATTAAAGTAATAATCAGGTGAATAAGTAATAGTCAAATTATTCAAATCTTCTGTTGTGAAATGATGTTTATCACTACCATGGTTACAAAACAGTGAAGTATTATTAAATATGGCTTTGTGGAAATCTGGTTCTTCAAATAGCACAGATAAATTAGAATTTTCTAATGCTAATTTATGTATAATTTATGTATGTAAAATAAGCAAACAAGCAAATATATCTTTAGCCTGAAATAAAAATTTTAAAGGTTCTAAAATATAAAATTTGCTTTTTTGAAATTTAGCATGCCACTGTAAATCTTTAATTTTTTTATAGGGAAAGCTCATTATTGGATTCACTTTGCTAATCTTTGCTAGATAACTTAAAGCTACAGACTTGTGTAAGATAACGCATTTGGAAAGAACGTTCTCAGATCTCTTGCTTCTTGGCTGCCAGCCCCTATGGGGTTATAATTTGCTTTCCCTGTGATTGCAGCTTTACTTTTCTTTTGACCCTCCTTAGGTAATATAATCACTAAAGTTAAGAGTCCTGTATTTGCATATTAAAATCCAAAATGAGATTACATTTTCACATGTCATCTTGTATTTTTAAAAAGTACCCAGTTTGGGTATATGTGTGTTTAAGTCTGAGAAAATAGGTATTCTTAACTTGATTGGAAGCAAAAATGTCTAGAACATTCCTAGGGGAACGTTTGCTTATTTGCAGGATGACTTCTGTTTACCACTGCTGTTTGTCTTACCTCAGCCATCCTTATAGTTTTGTATCAAGTGCCATCTCCTCCAGGAAATTTTCTCTGATCACTATTAATTTCACATTTAAAGCATTCTTTTGTATCTCCATCAGAACAATCACCTTGCTCTCTTGAAATGTTCTCTTTTCGTGCTTTTAGCCCCAGTTCAGCTGTACATTCCTTGAAGACATAGATGATGCTTTATATATGCCTTTGTTCCTCATGCTCCATTCGGGATGCCTGGCACAGAGGAGACACATAGCTGGTTGTTCTCCTCGCTTTGTTTTTTGTTTTTGTTTTTGGCACGTGATCGCATATCAGAACAGTGTGTCATTGACATGAGTCAGTCATCTCTTTGCCATGGTAAGTTATTTGGCACCTACTACAATAAGGCATTTTTAATAAGTAATTATTGAATTTCTGTGTTACCGTTTGCCTTGTTCACTTAAGACAGATATTTTATGGCATTTTGTAGCCATGTCACCATGCAAAGTGTTCAAGATCTAGTTGGTGCTCAAGATCTAGTGGTTGCTCAAGATCTAGTTGGTGTATAATAAACTTGAGTGATATCCAGAAGATTCTATTGCTTAGCTCTGTTATCCAGGTAGAACAATTAATGTACCATGAATATTTCAGAACAGTCATAGGCAACACAAATTGCACAGTGAATAATTATCTATAATGAATCTTTGTGTGATTGAATGCCTTACAGAACATTGAAGGGGAAAACAAAAGAATGCCAGGAAAGAAAGGCGTAAGTTGAAAAAAAATGAGTAAACTAATTTAAAAGATTCAGTTATTTATTATTGTGGGGGCGAGAAGAAAGAGAATCCCAAGCAGACTCCATGCTGAATGTGGAGCCTGATGCAGGACTTGATCTCAAGATCCTGAGACCATGACCTGAGTCAAAAGCAAGAGTTGGACGTTTAACTGACTGAGCCACCCAGGTGGCCCATGCATAAACCAATCTAAAACATTCCTAACCTGCAATAACAAGGTAAGAAGCTAATAATAATAATAATAATAATAATAATAATAATACAACATCACTGATGATGGAGAAAGTATTGCAGTTGGCAGCAGTGATCTCCTTCTCAAAAGACTCAGGTCCTAAAGCTTGCTTTGTCATCATTAGCAAGATTTCTTTCATTTTATCAGTGGTGCTTCTCTAAAAAGAACTTTGAAACGTGTTGACTTCGTTTTGCTTCCTATTACATTTTCAGTACTCATTCGGTGTTTTCTGAGTGAAAGTGTTTCTAGCAAGGTTGTTTCATTTTAGAGGCAGGATTTAGGAGAAACCATTGTGTCTTTGGCCTGGCCATAAGGCCTGGGTCCAATTCCTTGCTCTCGCATGAAATCATTCAGGACTCCTTTGTCTGAGCCCCACTGTACTAACTGATAAAGTGAAAATGAGAATATCTGTCCTCTCGACCATACTGTCACAAGGAACTCGAGGGCTGACACAGGAGAAAACAGTTGGTTTCACACATGGAATCTTAGACCTGAGCACAGTGGCGTGACTGTATCACACAGGTATTTTATCCCATGGCTCACAGTAGTAAAATCTGTTATCTCCTGGATGTTTAATTTTTTATTTGTTTTAAATGTGAAACACAGTGAAAAGTCCAAAGGAGCAAAACTGGGAATTCTGTCACTCTCCACTTTCAGGTCCAACCTCAGAAGAAACTACTGTTAGCAATCTGCCACGTCTACTTCCTGACATTTTCTGTAATCCATGCGTGTCTTAATGAAAGTAAAATCTCTGGATACTGGTTCATACTGGATACCTATTTAAGATACTACTTGTCATGCTTGGACCAAGCCATGAAATTCTAGGGTGCATGGAGTTAGTTTTCCTCATAATTTAGCCTGTGTCTACCCTTTCTATTCTGTCTTTGAAACTGCTGACTCAGGAAGGAATATAAAGGAAATGAGTGGGAATCTTGCCATAAGATTCAGTATAAGTTCCAAGCAGAAAAATTTACAGTTCTCCAAAATGTATTTTTTGGAGGTACATATTAACTATTGGAGATTTAATTCATTAACCATATGTAGTTTTGGAGGTGAGGGTTAGATTAAAAAAAAAAACAGCTGAAGTCAACTATAGCATTCATATTAGATATAAAAAAAAACCAGTAAAGCCTGAATATTGCATTCTTTTTTTTTTAATATTTTATTTATTTATTTGACAGAGAGATCACAAGTTGCAGAGAGGCAGGCAGAGAGAGAGGAGGAAGCAGGCTTCCTGCCGAGCAGAGAGCCCGAAGCAGGCCTTGATCCCAGGACACTGAGATCATGATCTGAGCCGAAGGCAGAGGCTTTAACCCACTGAGCCACCCAGGCGCCCTGAATATTGCATTCTTGTTAAACAGTCAGACTTCTATAAAAGTTACCTATGTGAAATCATACCTTATGATATTTTATTATTATTATTTTAATGGAGTAGCAAAGTTATTTACTTGTAGCCATTCTTGTCCACCTTTCATTTTTGGCAAATGTGCAACACATTGCTCTGTGGAAGCCATTTATTTCTAGGTGTTTTCCTATTAGACATTTAAGTAACAAGAACAGCTGGCCAGAACTCCAGAGAGGCATGAGGAAGAGAGCCACAACCTCTGGAAATAAATGGAGTTTATAAGCAGAACTAGCTGGAATGGTAATTTTAATTTTATAGGAGAACATTTGTATTTGGTAGGCACTTTTATTTTTATATTTCTCGACTATACCACAATTTTGAATACAAATCTAAGGGCAACCTGAGGCCTTATTTTGCGAAATATAAGAACACTCTTATTTAGAATGTGAGGAAGGACAATGACATCTAAACCAAAATTCTTCATTTTTCCAAAATGCAACAGCAGCTCGTAGTAATTAAAAAAAAATCAGTTCTGTTCCATGAGCCCCACTGCTGCATTTTACATACAAGCAACTGGAACCATAGCTCTTTGCCTTAATGTAATTATAATATAATATGAAAAGTTTCCTGGACCAATGTGAAATATATATATATATTTATATATATGCATATATATATATATATATATATATGCAATGTCCTCAAATTTCCTGTATAAGAGGATTACACATTAAGATACTGTCATTCTTTTAAATAAAACATTTTAATGTGTTTAAAATATAGGGAAGTATAGAGTCACTAGACTGAGGGTTTAATATAAGGAAATGCAGCTTTCTTTTTTCACTCAATTGTTAATTTAGGGTGGTATTAGCACTCGTTCTTTGTAAAGTTTTTAAAAAATATTTATATGATTTACTTATTTGTTTGTTAAAGAGTTTGTTTTTTTTGAGAGAGAGAGAGTGAGAGTGCGTACGCATGCATGAGCTGGGGAGGGGCAGAGGGAGAAGCAGACTCTCTGCTGAGCAGGGAGCCAGACTTGGGACTCGATCCCAGGACCATGGAATCATGACCTGAGCTGAAGATGGACACTTAACCTGAACTTCCCAGGTACCCCAAAGATTTATTTATTTAAGAGAGAGAACACAAGCACAAGTGGGAGGGGCAGGGGGAGAGGGAGAGAGAATCTCAAGCAGACCTCCTACAGAGTGTGAATCCCAACATGGGGCTCAGTCTCATGACCCTGAGATCATGACCTGAGCTGAAACCAAGAGTCAGAGGATTAACTGATTGTACCACCTAGGTGTCCCATTCTTTGTAACTTTTTTTTTTTAATAAGATTTTATATATTTGAGAGAGAGAGGGAGAGCGCACATTTGGGGGGGAGAAGAAGTGGAGGAGGGACAAGGAGACTCTGCACTGAGCAGGGAGCCTGATATAGGCTCAGTCCACAACCCTGAGATCACGGCCTGAGCCAAAATCAAGAGCTGGATGCTTGACTGACTGAGCCACCTGGGTGCCCCATTCTTTGTAAAGTTTTATACCCTAACTTATTTTGCTTCAGGTAGTAGGATCATAGGAAATTATCAGAATCTTCTCTGTCCTGGGATTTGAAAGCCTAGAAGATGTCTAGACCTATTAGTTGTAATAAAACAGCTTAGCTTTTTTAGAACTGCAGTCCTTTGTAGTATAACACGTCAGTCAGAGATGATGAGAGGGTTTTGCGGGCTGCCCTCTCAAGAGTGATGCTTATCAAAGGGAGCCCATCCAGGGGAGTGTGCCCAGGTGTGAGGTACTCACAGGTAAGCTTTTTGAAAGCCGTGGTATACTCGACCTGGAGAAGAGAGGGGCTGGGGACTGGGAAGGAGTAGAATGTCTTCACAGGTTAGAGAAGCAGTCATCTGGAAGAGAGCATTGTTTTAACCCATATAGACATAAAGGGACAAAGAACAATGGTTAGAAATTACACAGGTGTAAATTCGTACTCACACAGGGAAGCATCATCTGAGAAATCACTATTACTGTCCAGAAATGAAAGACCTTCCTTGAGAGAAGGAGGGAGGTGCTCTCTCTGCACATCTCTTGCTTTGGTCCTAAAAAGAGCCAGCAGTGATTCAGTGAGTCCTGGCTTTAGTCCTTGGACTACTGGCGAGTTATTAAGAGCAAAATCATTGGTTTCCCGTGGACGGAAGAGAGGTGAAACTCAAAAAAACATCTGATTTTCTTTTTTCTGAAATTGAAATGCTTTGTAGAATCAGAACGTTCCTACGTGTCAGGAGATATAGGAATTCAAATTAACTTAGGGGAAAAAAGGAGGGGGAGAAAAAGGCACGCTGAAGTCCCACAGTGCATAACAGATGGCGTCAGACTGAAATTGATGTTGATAATCAATGTCAGAATATCTTAGGGTACTATTGACAGGAGGTATGGGCATGCAAGTTAATCCAAGAAGCTTAATGAAAAATGCAGAACTGAGAGAATTGATGGAGGAAGTACAGAAAGCAGACCTGGAGGATATTTTAAAACATAAGTTGAGCAATGTTTGACTTATTTCTAGGCTCTGAAATTTATTTCTTAGCAAGTGTGAAGCAGAGAAATCAATAACACCTCGCCTTGCTTATCTGTGTTTGTTTTACTTCGTTGAGAAGGAGCCCCATAAGCCACTGACGGATGGCCCTGGCATTGGATTATCACGCCTGCACTAATTTTTGAGTCTGCATTGTCAACACAGCAAGCTGCTGTCGGAAAAGTTTCTTCGTGGTGTGAAAAAATCTCTTTGTCATGCAGACGTGTTCTAGGCATTGCCAAGGGAATCCTTGCACCTGAGTCAATCTGTTAATGTTCAGCTTTGGTAAAATACCGTCTGCAGACCTACGGCCCCACCGCATCCATGAACCTCCTCTACAGAGATTCTGGCAGAAGATCATTGTGTATGTTTTTGTTTTTGTTTCTGTTTTAAGATGGTGATGCCAAAATTAAAAAGTGCAACCTCTTTTGACCTCATACTGTGGGCGATAGACCCAGGAACGTATTCCCACAGTCACTTGATGCTTGTCTCCCACGCACAACCACCGGTGCCAGACGACCCAAGGCTTCTGTACATTTAAGGATTTGGGAATTTGTATTATCTCCTGGTGGTTATGTAGATGTCAAAGGCTTTTATTTCACCCCGTGCTTTAATTATTTGTAACTTTTATTTTTTTGTGCTGTATTTTCAAGTTTGCAGAGAAGTCGCATGCCCATTATACGAAGTCTCTCAGACCCTTTACCTAGATTCACGGATTGTTGACTGTTAATTTTGCTCCATTTGCGGAGTCTGTCTATCTATCTAGGACCCTGTTTCTCACTCTCTTTCTGTGTCTGTGGAAGAGAAGTGGGGGTCTTGCTGTGTAACGTGTTCCAAAAAATCTACAGTGACTTAAAGCCACACGAAGTTCTTGTCTCGTAGCTCTGCAGATCAGAAGGCTGGTATGGCTCACTCATTCTCTGCTTCAGTCCCAGAAAGTGGAAATCAGTGTCAGCAGAGCTGCCCTCCTTCCTGGGGTCTCAGAGGAAGAATCCTCTTCCAAGGTCATTCAGGCTTTAGTAGAAGTCAGTCCGTTGCACCCGTGGGACCGAGGTCCCATTCCTCACTCGGTGGCTGGAGGCTATGGGCATCTCTCCCAGCTCCTTAAGATCATTACATTCCTTCCTGTGTGGTCTCCCTGTCCTTAAATCAATGACAGTATATCCACGTCTTCTCACACAGTCCATTTCTCTGACATGTCCTCCTACCGGCTGGGAAAGCCGTTTGCCCCAGCGATCCATGTGATCACCCCCAGGTCATCTCCCTGATATAAGGTCCACTGTGTCATCCACTAGTACAATACAGTCACAGGATCCAGGGATCAAGCTGTGGCTTTTTAGGCGCCATTCTTAGAGTTTCCTTGGCTACAGGAGAGGATGAAGAAGATGAGTCTTTGTGCCCTGGATCTTGAGAACACAGCTGTCTGTTTGCAGGTTGACGTGGGTCCGCATTGAGGGTGTGTTTGGAGGTGGGTGATTGAAGGTTCCCTGATGACCAGAATAGTTGGGAATGTAGAAGACCTGGGAGCTTTACATTATCTCATCAGTTAATCACAATAATCCCTTGAAGTAGGTTTCATTCTAACTTAAAAAATAAAACAAAACAAACCCCCCCCCAAAACTGAGAAAAACAAACCATAGAGAGACCCACAGAAAGCTTTACCAAATGTCACACAATGGGCACGTAGCCAACCCAGGTATCAAGCCAGGTCTGCCTGACTCTGGGGTCCAGCATCCTTCTGCTCAGATGCCAGCCCCTTGCAGCTCAGACTTCAGGTAATTATATGCACCAGGCTTTTACTGACCCTCTCCCTGGGAATTTTCTCAAAACTTGTCTGTTTGGTATCGGATTTCTTTGACAGTTTCCTTCTGTGTCAGGGATATATTTGCTAACCAGGGTTCCCCAAGAAGTGAATGCCTTTGAGCTCGGTCTTCAGGTCTCTCGATGCAAGGAATAGGATATTACTGCTGTGCTGGAACTACCAAGATGTGGGAAATAGGACCTTAAAGAGGTCCAAATCTCCCTGGGAGGAAATTCTCGTTTGAGTAATACTTGCTTATTTAGTATTCCGTGGGTTAGTCAGTTTCAATGTTACTGCTTCTTTAAATAGGAGAAATATCCCATGTACAACTTAGTGTTTTAGCTTCCTCTGTTTTAAGAGCCAGGTTTCCAAAAGCTTCTACCTTTTGCTCTTTAGATTCAGTGTAGACTTTGTGGTTTCTATTTAGGGAGAATGGGCATGCATTGGAGTCAAAATGTTGACAATGGGTCGAAAGAAAAATACTAAATTCTGCCAAGAATAGCTCCTAATTGGTTTCTCAGGCAGGAACATTGTCCAGGGGGGAAATGCATATTTGTTAATTGGAAGCCCACCGAAGAGATGGTTTTCTCTAGTGTATTTGCCAGATCCCAACAGCAAAAAGAAATAGCGTGGGGTAATTCAGTTCTGTAGTGATGATATAGCGATTGTTGCTACAACATGCTCTGAATCCTTAGGGTAACTGTGAAACTTAACTATTGGGGTGTAGAGGGCTTTGGGGGAATATGAACAAACCTAGCGTATCTTGTACTTGGTTTTAGAAGAGAATGTGTCATGGATGGCAGCACATGCTTTTGTCGGGGGACAGTGTAAAACCTTAGTGAGTAGATGTTATATTTATGTGATTGTGAGAAAGAATGCTGCAATAGCAGTGTAACAGCTAGGGGATAAGAGTAAAGTCGCAAAAACAGATGGATAAATAGATACAAGTTCATATACATGTGAGTTATATGTGTATGCTCTTATATATATAATCTTACATATGTATATATAGAATTTTTCAAGTGAGTGTATATATTATAATATATATGGTATTTTTGTCTAAAATCTTTTATGCAGGAATGACTTTCAAGTACATATGCTGAAATCTATTTAGAAAGTCATCAGTGCAGGCCAGGGAATCAAAGTCTTAAGAGAACCCTAAATTTTACAAGGTTCACATTGTTGAGTTACAACCAACACTTTTCCCCAGTTTTAAAAACAAAACAGGATGCCCTTGTGAGATCCACTTTACTTACCTTTTTCTTTTTCTTTTTTTTTTTTAAATATTTTATTTATTTATTTGACAGAGAGAAACACAGCTAGAGAGGGAACACAAGCAGGGGAAGTGAGAGAGGGAGAAGCAGGCTTCCCACCTAACAGGGAACCCAATGTGGGGCTCCACTCTGGGACTCCAGGATCATGAACAGAGAGCCCAAGGCAGATGCTTAACGACTAAGCCACCTAGGTGCCCCTATTTACCTTTCTTTAAAACTATTTCTTAAGATTTGACATTTTAATCTGTGGGGTCAAGATGGCTCATGGATACCTTATGTCTCTGAATGATTTGTTTTGGTAAAAACTGCCAAATTTGATTGTATTTTGGTTTAATTTGATTTGATTGTATATATTTGAGCATTCTTGAACTTGTCCTCATGGTGTCTGCTTCAGCTTTTATAAAGTCATTTATTTTAAATTTTTTTCTTGTGTAAGCCTAAAACTTATATGATACTGCATATTAATTATACTGGAATCAAAAATAAAAGGGTTGCCTGGGTGGCTCAGTTAGTTGGGCAAGTGCCTTTGGCTCGGGTCATGATCCCAGAGCTCTAGGATTGAGCACTGCATCAGGCTTCCTGCTCAGTGGGGAGTCTGCTTCCCCCTCTGATCTCCCCCCCTTCCATACTCTCTCTCTCTCTCATTCTCTCTTATCTCTCAAATAAATAAAAATATTTAACAAAAATAAAATAAAATAGGGGCACCTGGGTGGCTCAATTGGTTAAGTTTCTGCCTTTGGCTTACATCATGGCCCAGGGTCCTGGGATAGGGCCCCATGTTGGACTCCTTCCTCAGTAAGAAGTCTACTCGTCCCTCTCCGTTTGCCCCTCTCCAGGTTCATGCTCACTTGCGCTGTCTCTCTCCCTTTCTCAAATAAATAAATAAAAATCTTGAAAACAATAATAAAAAAATGAATAAACAGAAAGCGAATCAGACCTATAAAAAGAACACACATCATGATGAGCACTGAGTAATGACTTGTTGAATCACTGTATTGCCCACCTGAAACTAACACAATACTGTATGCTAACCACACTGGAATTATAAATAAATAAAAATTTAAAAATAAAATGAAATAAACAGTTCCTCCTGAAGTTGAAGGCTAACAGAGCTATCCATTAAAGAAATGTAATCTGTGTAAATCCTAGAGGCGAACATAGGCAGTAACCTTTTTGGCATAGGCCACAGCAACTTCTTTCAAGACATGTCTCCAAAGGCAAAGGAAACAAAAGCAAAAATGAACTTTTGGGACTCCATTAAGATAAAAAGCTTCTGCACAGCAAAGGAAACAGTCAGCAAAACAAAGAGGCAACCCATGGAATGGGAGAAGGTATTCACAAATGATAATACAGACAAAGGGCTGATATCCAAGATCTATAAAGAACTCCTCAAACTCAACATCCGAAAAACAGATAATCATGTCAAAAAATGGGCAGAAGACATAAACAGACACTTCTTTAAAGAAGACATACAAATGACTAATAGATGCGTGAAAAAACGTTTGTCATCATTAGCTACATCAGGGAAATTCAAATCAAAACCACACTGAGATACCACCTTACACCAGTCAGAATGGCCAAAATTAACAGGAAAAGAAACAAGAAGTTTGGAGAAGATGTGGAGAAAGGGGAACCCTCTTACACTGTTGGTGGGAATGCAAGTTGGTGCAGCCGCTTTGGAAAACTCTGTGGGGATTCCTCAAAAAATTAAAACTAGAGCTACCCTATGACCCTGCAATTGCACTACTGGGTATTTACCCCAAAGATACAGATGTAGTGAAAAGAAGGGCCATATGTACCCCAGTGTTCATCACAGCAGTGGCCCCAATTGCCAAACTGTGGAAAGAGCCAAGATGCCCTTCAATAGATGAATGGATAAAGAAGATGTGGTCCATATATACAATGGAATACTACGCCTCCATCAGAAAGGATGAATATCCAACTTTTGTATCAGCATGGATGGGACTGGAGGCTATTATACTGAATGAAATAAGTCAAGCAGAGAAAGTCAATTATCATATGGTTTCACTTACCTGTGGAGCATAAGGAATAACATGGAGGACATTAGGAGAAGGGAAGGAAAAGTGAATTAGGAGAAATCAGAGGAAGAGACAAATGATGAGAGACTGTGGACTCTGAGAATCAAACGGGGTTTTGGAGGGGAGGGGTTTTGGGGGAATGAGTGAACCTGGTGCTGGGTATAAGGAGGGCATGTATTGCATGGACACTGAATCTTGGAACACTGAATAAATTAAATTAAAGGAAAAAATGTTTTGGAGCAGAAGTGTGGATATGAGGAATGTGGTTCCATTCTTAAGAGCATAGGCTTGAAAGACAGATGGATCAGATCTAAACTGTCTTCCTGCTTTACAAACTACAGGAATTTGGATAAATTGCATTTCTCATTTTCCTCAAATAAAAATGGAGGCTTTAATAAAAACTTCTTCCCTGGATTTGGGCAGAATTAAGTGAAATAGCTCATGTAAGTATGTAGCAATGTCTCTAACATTTGATTTTGGTTGCTAACAACTAGAACAATGAAAATAAGCTTTAACTGGTTTAAAGAGTCTAGGAGATTTACGGATTTATATGTCTGAAATATTCAGAAGTAAATGGGATTCAGATATGGTTTGATTAGGGCTGTCTTCATTCTTCTGTGATCGACTTGCTTTTGACATCTTCTGTATACCTAAGGAGGTCAGACTTTGTTTCCATGCTGAGTTCTTCCATGGTCACAGGATAGCTACAATAAGGAATTGAGATCTCATACTTAAACATTCTTCTCCAAGAGAAGGGAGATAAAGCTTCACTTTTATAACCACTGAACAAAATTTTGAGTGGACAATTCCTATGCAAGTTCCATAGCCAAGGGAATATCATATGTTGATTACATTATACCTGGATTGGCGACCACCTCTGAACCACTGTTGTTCCAGGATTTACCTGAATGGTTTAAACATATCATGACTGTATTCTCCCTATAGGGTTGCAGTCACAGCCATCCAAATGGTAAGGCTGTGAAACAACGAATGAGGGGTGGAGTCTCTTTTGGAAGGTAACCATAATGTTTTCTACCATATTTCATAAAATCCATTATAATTATTAATATTTAATAATTATGGACAATAATAGTAATGGCAATAAGTGTTGTTTCATTTGCTCATAGGAGAGATAAGTAGTATGTTTATATGCTAATACATGTCTGTTACAAGTAATGTATGCCATCAATTTCCTGTATGCCAGGGGCAATAAGGCATGATGATCTTTGCTGATTTTTCTTTTTTCTTTTTTTTAAGATTTTATTTATTTATTTGACAGAGATTAACACAGCTAGAGAGGGAAACACAAGCAGGGGAGGTGAGAGAGGGAAAAGCTGGCTAACCCCCGAAAAGGGAGTCTGATGCCAGGCTCCATCCCGGGACTCTGGGATCATGACCTGAGCCGAAGGCAGATGCTTAACGACTGAGCCACCCAGGTGCCCCTTTGCTAATTTTTCTGTTTGACTTCTGGATTATCCTGTGTATTTTAGGTTTCTGTGTTTATGTTACATTGCATGGTCAATGGGGTTAGTCATGTGGAATACCATTCTGTGCTGGAAACAATTGCCTCTTTCACTCCACGTGTTCTGATGTGTTTTTTAACGGTGCAGAAATCTGCACAGTCTTTGTGATGTTTGTTTGCCTGTCTGTGCTCAGAATCTTTTCCAGATCTTCTCTGATCTTCTTAGTGAGCAGAGGGTCTATTCCTGTAATTTGCCTTGCCTGGGCTCTGTTCCCCACTGGCCACCAGTGAAGCTCAGCCACTGGAGCAGACCAGGTGTTTCTCCCTCTTTCCCTGTACTTCCTGTGGACCCATCAGCTATCACTTGCATCTGTTTTAAGGTTTCAGTTCCTACCTGGAGATTCTGGCCTTGGTTTTTCTGCCTGGACCTGCCGGACGTAGCACCCCAGCTGCTGAGGCTCTCATCCCCAGCTGGCCTCTCTCTGTTCCCCATTTGCCTTTTCAGCTCAAACGGTACCATGTTACCAGTGCCTCATATTATTAACTGCTGTCTGTTGAATCACCGGGGGTGGGCTCTGTGTTCCTCTTGCTTTGCCCCTGATGGATACAAATCACCGAATCTCAACATCTTCAAATTCAAATCTTACTAATGATTTCTTTCCAGGAATAAGCCCTATTGTCTATAATGTTAATGTGATTTATTTTTTCTAAAAATATAGATTTCTTGGTTTAAAAAAAAATGACGGGGGCTTTCTTTGAAACCTATAATTTCTATGCTGATTTAATTTCTTAACTTCAAAAAAGGCTTGTGTTGAGATATATTAAAACTGATGATAAGCCCATTATTTGAAAAACACTATATTTCAACTCATTTTGGTCAAATTCAATTATTGGGTCATATTTGAAAGAAAATTGCAGACATCTGTTTCATTAAAAGCTAGCTATTGAGGTGGGAAACCATATTCTTCTAATCAAAAGCTAGGATAGTTTATTGAAACACACTCATATTGAACAAAAAGTACTTCGGTAAACCACACAAAATAGAAAACTTGACAGCTATCTGGAGCGTTTGGAGAATCGATCCTTTTGATAGCTGGATTGTTTTTCAGATGACTGCGATTTTGCCCATTTGTCTTAGTGATGAATTGTTGGTCACACGGAAGAGAAATTCCCTGGGACCAGGTTAGGCCAAAATAAGTAAATAAGTGAAATGATTGGGAAGACCGTGGGGGACTCAAAGGCAGAAAGTGCTCTTGGATCTCTGGAGGGGGGTGGGACTTGGTACCTGGAAGTGGTTTAGGTTCCCCGCACTCAGGTGCCTATAGCTTGAGTCTCCCCACGGCTTGCCCCTCCCTCTCTGCCCCAGGAGGCCTGTCCCAGCCAGCGACACACACCCACAGTGCAAACATATACGTCCAGGGAGTATGCTCTCCGTCCGTTTCCTTCTCAGCAGGCATGGAAGGAATGGCCAAACTGCCAGGCTGTCCACCATGCTGTGTGTACACCCAGGCTTGTTTTAAGAAAATATTAGCCTTATTTATTTATTTATTTATTTGTTTGTTTGTTTGTTTGCTTATTTATTTATTTATTTATTTGACAGAGAGAAACACAGCGAGAGAGGGAACACAAGCAAGGGGAGTGAGAGAGGGAGAAGCAGGCTTCCTGCTGAGCAGGGAGCCTGATGTGGGACTTGATCCCGGGTCTGTGGGATCATGACCTGAGCCAAAGGCAGTCGCTTAACCAACTGAGCCACCCAGGCGCCCCAATATTAGCCTTTTCTAGTGATGTAAAATATTTCTGTAATATAAACTCATACAGAATATTTTGAGTATAATTGAGTTATTTCTGAATCACAGGTAGTGATAATCATCGAATGGCCATGTCTGCTAATAACAGATGACTTTAGATTGCTCTGCATGAGTGTGTGTGTGTGTGTGTGTATGTATTAGATATTGTATTTACACATTACAATTTTTGATTCCTTCTTTCTTGCCAGATACCATTAGTCCTTGTTGATTGGTTTTTGTTACTGCTGCATTTGTTTGATCTTAGAAACCAAGTAACCTTTATTATAATTGCACATAAAGTTGAGTTGATTAAAGTTAGTGAGAAGGCCTTTCTCTCCACTGAAAAAGCTCATGGACCTAAGCATGTGCACTTTGTAATCTTATACTGCTGAGTACATGAGAAGGGAAATCACTTTTTTTTTTAAGATTTTATTTATTTATTTGACAGAGAGAAACAGAGCCAGAGGGGGAACACAAGCAGGGGGAGCGAGAGAGGGAGAAGCAGGCTTCCTGCCGAGCAGGGAGCCTGATGTGGGGCTCGATCCCAGGTCTCCGGGATCACGACCCGAGCTGAAGGCAGTCGCTTAACCAACTGAGCCACCCAGGCACCCCCGGGAAATCACTTTTGTGGTTTGTGTTTGTGCGTTGTGTTTGTGGAGTTGTATCTGTGGAGTCACTTTGTGGAGGCCCCCAAATCATTGCATTTTAACATTGATTTCTTTAATGACTTGCCATGGTCTCTGTGTAATCAAACACATTATGTCTACAATGGGCAGGATTATGGCTCCCAAAGATGCTCAGGTCTTGTCCCTCACATACATTACTTTACATGGCAAAGAACTCTACAAAAGTGACTCAGATGACAGATCTTGAGATAGCAGGATGACTCAGCATTGTCAGGGCCAGCTCAGTTGAATCATGTGAATCCATAGAGAGCAGAGTTTCTCCATCAAGGGTCGGTCAGGAAGATATGATGGAAGACTGGGAGTAGAGGTGAGGTGGGACAGAAGCTGTTGTTGGCTTTGGATGGAAGACAGGGGCCATGAGGTGAGGCATGCAGGTGGCCTCTAGAACCTGAGAATAGAGGCACCCAGCCAGGAAATGGTGTCCTCAGTCCTACAGCTGGAAGAAATTGAATTCTGACAGTAATCTTTGTGATCAGGAAGACTGATTCTTCCCTAGAGCTTCCAGAAGGGAACACAGCTCTGATGATATGTTGATTTCAACCCTGTGAGACCCATCCCAGATTTCTAACTCCAGAAAGGCAAAAAAATAAATTTGTGTCCTCTTAAGTCACTACATTTGTGGCAGTTCTTTAAGGCAGTGAAAGAAAACTAATATGGTGGTCAAAAGTCTTTATTTTTTCCCAGTAAATTGGAAATTATTTCTTGAAATCATTGAAGTCTTCTTATTCCAACCAGCTTTTGATAGATTGTATTTTCCAAAAATGGTTGCACCAGGATTTCCCATCTCACATGTTCTTTCAGAACTTTGTCGTACTTCCATGGGAAGACAAACTCTCTGTTGCATTGAACCAGAATGGAACTTTGATATGGCTGCCATGAATATGATTTGGCAGAAGTGATCGTGCATGACTTTCAAGACTAGCTTAGAAAAGGCCATGATGTCTCCAATAGTTTTTTCTTGTGGGACACTCAACTCTGAAAGCTTTTGGCCATCATTTTAGAAGTCTGGCTATCCTGAGGCTGCCAAGTGGAAAGACCACATGGAATGACTGCGTAAAGATAGACAGGGATGCCTACCAATTCCCAGATAACCCTGTCTTCAGCTCTTTAAATTTTCTCAGCTTGGGCACCAGACATGTGAGTGAAGAGACTGACAGTATGACCTTAGTCATTTGCTTATGGCCATGAAAGGACCCTGAGCAATAACTTTCTAGATGAGTCAATACCAGACTCTTGAGCGACATAAATTATTATTATTATTATTATTATTATTATTATTATTATTATTTTAATCCATTATTTTGGGGTGGCTTGTTCTGTAATAATAACTAGAAAATATATTTGGGTTATGAATTTGAATTTAAATTTATAGAGCTGTGTGATTTCTAGGACTAAATAAAAGAACCTCTGTATATCCATCATTTAGTCCATAATTACTCTATATTTAAGATAAAACTTTACTTGCCAATACTCACCAGTTTTGTTCTCAGTTATCTTATATGGTTTACTCCTCATTTTCCTGAAATGATAGAAGACATTTCCTGAATCTTCTGTTCTCTCCTGGGCCCAACCACGTGTGGTCCCTGAAGTCTACATGCCACTAGAGTTGACAGGGTTTCAGTTTTTATAGAAAGTCATGGTTTTATTTTATGCCTCTTCTCATTGATGGAAAACTGTTTGTACTTTCTTTTTTTGCTCAATGCCTGGGAGACTTGGAATTGGCTTTCCAAATCCATTACAAGGTTCTTGAAGTGAATTAGATGAATCTGTTTTCAATTTATATTGATTAAGGAGAAACAATGGAACAATATTTAAAACTTAACCCAAACTTAAACTTGCTTTCTTCTTCCTTTATGACGCTCATAATGCATAGCTTTATGCATTCACTATATGCGAATATATTTTCGCAGTTTCGGGAAATCTCTTGCAGGTGCATAGTACTCAGTCATTAATAACAATTGAAAACTTACAGTTCTGCTGTGTTGTCTGAGAATATAGTTTATGATATGGCCAGAACATTAGTAATCCTTTATTTTAATTGCAGTTTATTTTGATTTTGAGAATGCTGCTGTAGTCTTCTTTTTCGATCCATAATCTTATAAATCATGCATGAGAAGACTGGGGATTTAGAATATTTTAATATCAGTGTGAAACAGAATAATAAAAATTACACAACTAAAAGAGATGCAAGGGAACATCTAATCTAATCCTAACATTTTGAGATGTAGCATCATTAATCTAAAGAAACTAAATTAGCTGGTGGCAGAGCCAGAATTAGACAATTCATGTATCCGAGTATAGCAGGGATGTCCTCCTGCGAGGCAGGGGAGAATTCTGGGTATGCCCATGGTGCTGTTGCATTATTAGGCTGCAGAACCCAAAGAGCAAAATTCTCTTCAAGATAATTTGCTTACTGGGTTCTCACGAGAAGCCATGATGTAATTAGGTGTCTAGAAAAATGGTAAACTTTCTAAATGAATTGCTGTTATTCCTCTTGCTAGTGTGGCTGGATTTATTTTGGAATACTATTTTTTTTCCCACCTTTTGGTTCCCTATTGCTTTTGTTCGGTCTTTTCCATCTTCACCCTCCATCCCCCTGCTCGCCATTTGGTCGGGAGGCAGGCTGCTGCTCCCTCGCTGCCTCACAGAGGGGAAGAAGAGTAAAAAGCAGGAGAATAGGAGCCCTTTCCTGTCATTTTACTTTGCCAAGTCCATGCTCTCCTTTGCCGTGTATTAGAGTTAAGGAGTTTTCAATTTGGGATCCATTATGACCACAACCACCCAGATCTCTTGTCTCCTTTGAGCAAGCGATATGTTCTTTTATCAGGAAGATGGTTGCTTTCAGAAGAAGCGTCCCACCTCAAGCCTTGTTTGTGTTTGCAAAATTAAAAAAAAAAAAGTCTGTACGTATACACGCTTATATCCGTAGAGACAGACATGTTCATCTTAGGGATTGATTTATGTTAAGATATTGCCTCTTTCTGTGCTATACTGCCATTTCCCAAAGGATTTCATTTTGAGAGTTGCTTTTCACCTCTGACCATGCTTGAGTATATGTTCTCTATTACTTGTTGCTTATCAATGATTGTTATTTTATTCTGGATTCAGTTGTGCCCCTGTATTGTTGAAGTCTTTGGGGGGGCTGCTGTAACAAGTTACCATAGATGAGGTGGATAAACAACAAACATTTATTTCTCGCAGTTCTTGAGGCTGGGAAGTCCAAGATTGAGGTGCCAGCAGATCTGGCATCTTGCGAAGGTCCACCTCCTGGTTGATCTTCTTATTGTATCTTAACATGATGGAGCACAGAGAGAGAGGAAGCAAGTTCTTTCCTGTCACTTCTTACCCAAGCCTGTTTTGAGAACCATAATAACCTACTTACCTTCCCAAAGCCCCATCTTTAAATACTATCACACTGAAGCTTAGAATTGTAATATATGAATTTTGGAGAGTGGGGGGGAAGTGTTCAGTCCATAGCAAGTATCTTTTTTTTTTTTTTTAAAGATTTATTTATCTATTTGAGGAGGGGAGAGGGGAAGAGACAAAGAATCCCCAAGCAGATTCCCTGCTGAGCACAGAGCCTGGGGCTTGGACTCATGACCCTGAGATCCTGACCTGAGCTGAAATCAATAGTTGGACGCTTAACCGACTGAGCCACCCAGGTGCCCTGCAAGTATCTTTCTTTTTTTTAAGTAGCTTTACGACTTTGAGCTACTTTGAGTACTTTGAACTATTTCAATACTTACTTTAAAGTTTTTCTCTGACATTTTCTCTGACATTCTATAAAATGAGTATTACCAGTAGTGAATTCCTCTTCAGAGCCCTGGTTGTGTTGGGTTAAATTTCTTCATGTTGGTTTTAGAATCTGGGTTTGGAAGTATATTTTGTATAGAAATTTCTCCATTTGGTTTGGCTCCTTTTTCTCTCATGCCCTGTCTTTTTGCCACTCACCTGTCCAGCTAGGGGGGTTTTGCATTCGTCTCCAACAGGCCCTCTCAGGCCCCATTTCTAAATCCAGCTATTTTAATGGCCATGTAGGGTTACTGCTTGAGAAACTGTTGGACTGATGGACAGTTCATCCTCAGAGCCAGGCAGTGGCTTTGCCCCCAGGGTACCAGCGCCCCTCCTCCTTGGTGTTGCTGCTTAGCCAGGAGCGCTGGTCCCCAGGTCCCCACGTGCTGGGCTGTTTATATTGTATTGGCGCCATAACAAATGCACACGGACATAGTGGTTTAGACAACACAGATTTATTATTTTATAGTTCTGGAGGTCACGAGTCAATATGGGTCTCACTGAGCTAAAATTGAGGTGTGGACAAGGCTGCTTTTCTTTCTGGACGATCAGGCGAGAAGGTGTTTTCTTGCTTTTCCAGTGTCTCGAGGCTTTCCTCATTCCTTGTTTGTGACCCCTCCCTCAATCAAAGTCAGCGGTAGCCAGGCAGGACTTTTTCATGTCCCATCACTCTGGCACTGACGCTCTGTCTGTTCCACATTTAAGGACCCTTACAATTGCACTGGGTCCACCCAGATAATTCAGAACAATTTCCATATTTTAAGGTTATTTGATTAGCAGTCTTAATTCTATCTGCATCTTTAATACCCCCTTGCTGTGTGATGTCATGTATTCATCGGTTCCTGGAATTAGGATGGGGACATCTTTGGAAGGCCATTGTTTTGCCATCATGCCTTGGAGTTCCTTCACCAGCTCTGGTCTCCGCTGTGTGCCTGGATCCAGTGACCCATCTCATAATGAACAGTGCTGGCCCCACTGACTCCTCCAACTGCTTTCCTAGAGAACAGCAACCTGAGATCTTCAAAATCCTGGAAGTTTTGGATATTTGTTTTATTTCTCATTCAGAGAGCTGTTCATTTTGTATTTCAGATCATGCATGTCTTTGTGATTCTTTATTTTTATATTTGATCTTTCTTTCTTAAGAGTTTGGAGCAGTGAGGGTTATGAAGTATGAATCTGCTTTGTCATCTTGACACGGAAGTCCTCTAAATTCTAGTAGCAGCTGAGCCTGGAGCACTCAGATGCATCCTTAGAAAAATTTAAAATACTTGGCAAATTGTCAAATAGGAGCAGTGAATGTTGTATTAGTTTCCTAGGGCTACCATAACAAAGTAACACAAACTAGGCATCTTTAAACAAGAGAAATTTATTATCTCACAGTTCTGAATGTCAGAAGTCTAAAAGAAAGGTGTCGGCAGGGCCATGCACCCTCTGAAGGCTCTGGGGGAGAATCCTTCCTTGCCTGTTCCAGTTTCTGGTGGCTCCAGGCATCCTTGGCTTGAGACAGCATCCCTCCCATCTCTGCATCTTCCCTCCGTGTGTCTCCTCTGTATCCCTGAATTCAAGTATCCCTCTCCTTTCTCTTATAAAGACACTAGTTGTTGGATTTAGGACCCATCCTAATTCAGTATGATTTTATCTTAGTTTGATTGTGTCTGCTGAGACCCTATTTCTGAATAAGGTCACATCTACAGAGAGCAGGAGTTAGGAATTGAAAATAAATTTCAAGGGAACATAATTCAACCCACCATAGACGTATTTCTTTTTTTAATACTTCCAGAGTATTTGTTTCATTTGCCCATTTAAAGTTGACATTCCATAGGGCACCTGGGTTGCTATCTTGGTCAAGGTCCTGACTCTTTTTTTTTTTTTTTTTTAAGGTCCTGACTCTTGATTTCAGCTCAGGTCTTGATCTCAGGTCATGAGTTTGGAACCCGAGTTGGGCTGCACATTGGGCTTGGAGTCTACTTTAAAAAAATTAATAAATAAATAAGTAAAAATAAAATTGATGATAGGGATTGAGTCAGCTGTCCTTTCCCGGTCTCCCTCTCCTCTGCCTGGTGTTTGTTAGTGAGTCGCTCTTCTGTAAACACTATGGACTGGCTGTTGGCCACAACATGTTAACTTTTCCAAGATCTGCTAAAACTAGAGAGGAAGTTGCTTTTCCAAAGCAACCGTGTTTATAGATTAACACTGCAGTAAAATACTCTCTCAAAGGGAGTCTTTGTGGAATGCAGTGTGGAATAAAGGAAAAAACCCAGAATAAGAAGACATTCTGAAAGGAGATCGAGTTGGCTCTGCATTTGTGGGGGTAGGGATTGGGGGTGGGAAGGACATTTCTGAGCATGTTACTAAAGGTGAAAACCACAAAGAAACGTCTCAATAGATTTGACTGTCTTTTGATACTTCATTGTGTCAAAGCAGATTATTATCTAAGTAAAAAGCAAAGGACAAGGAAGGGAAACAGAAGTCCTCAGGAGAGCTGACGTCTGCTCAGCTGTGAGGGACGCAGTGATAAAATAAATGGGAACCTTCCCAGTAGAGAGCTATCAGTATTGCTGTAACGTTAGGGATGCTCATTTTCAGTTTAATAAGACATGATGCTTCAATCTGATTTGGAAAAACTAAACTAATAATGCTTTTTGTGTGTGTGTGATTGCAATTTTATCTTATCTTTTAAAACCATGACTGTTTGAAAATCAAGACTATATTTCCAAAAATAATGTATGTGTGTGTGTGTGTGTGTATAAAACCCCATTGCATTGAATTTTTATTAAGGTAAGATAAAAACCATAAATAAATACTCTTATGCGAGTGGAGAGATTAAATCATATTTAAAAAGTTATTTAAACTGACGATATAAATACATTTCACCATGTGTATAGAGCTTCTTTTCTTTAAAACAAAACTGCAAAGTAATAATTATTTTTTTAACTCCGTGTATGAGGTGTTTTATTTTGGCTTCATGTGGAGAGAAACTCACAGATCCCTACAGAAATTTCTCAGCTTCTCAGCCTCCCTTCTGTCCCCATCCCTCATGCTTTTTTCTTCTTTGCCCCAAAGCCTCGGCCATCTGCTTCTCGGGTGCTCGGTGCTTGCTCTGCGGTCTCCCCCGGACAGAGCAGGTGTCTGGATTTTCTGCTTACCATCCCATTCTGTCCTTTGTACAGATTAGGGCTCAGCTGCTGTATCCACGATGGGGAGAGGAGTCTAATAAAGAAAGGGCATCCCTTATGCTATCTGAGATGCCCCTCATCCCCTGCGCCTGTTCCAGAAGCATCTCCTTTCTTCCTCAAGTGGCTTCAGTTCCTTGATGTTGGTCAGACAGGCCAGGTCCTGGATGTGAGCACAGGACAATTGTTTCCAGGCCGGGCTGCTCCACTCTGCAACCCCTGGGGAGGACCAGCCTCTGTCTTAGGAGCAGTTACCCAGGTACCAGAGGCAGTGGGGAGAGGGGTCATCACAGAGGTCACGAAGCCACTAGTTGCATAAAAGTTGTATATATCTTAAAACTCTGTGGCACACACAAATATCAAAATATTACAATTATTTAATATCCACAGATTAATGGCTGCTTTGTTTTTACCCCTAATGTGTCATTTTTATCAAAGGAGAGAATCAGAATCTTGGGTTTCAAACAGAAATCAGGACAGATTGTGGGGTATCCCTGGTCCAGGAAATGGGAGAGTTCATTTGCATGTTGAAGCAGGGGCCAGGGAGAACTTCCAGAGATGCTGTGTTTCCAACTATGCCCTGCAACTTCTCCAGAGGATCCCTGCACAGTGTTTGTGCTGTATTTCAGACGTGTCTGTGTGAAGAAATGACTGGTGGGTGCCATGAACATGGAGGTTCCCTTGTTTTAACGCCCACTGGGTTCCATAAGTCTGGAATTTGCATTTTTTGGTGGGGGCGGGGGAAGAAGGCATCCTGTGAACCATCTCATGAGCAAGGTGTGATTTTTCACTTTTCAGATAAGGAAACTGAGGCTTAGGGAGTGTCATGTACTTGCCTACCATCACCTAAACATCAAGTGGCAAAGCCAAGATTTCCCTCTAGTTCTGGTGCCAAAGCTTGTGTTTTTAACTTCACTGTGAAACTACCACCGCTCACATATGCAGTTTCTCTCTTGTTAGTTCAGAAGGCAGATACCATAGAATAAAGGACAGTTGTCAATGAGCCTTGAGCCTATGCGCACACACTTGACCCTGGCATGCCCCTGAGCATTGTTGATTTGAGAGACTGAAGGAGCCAGTGCTCGGGCAGCAGCAGGAGGAAGGAAAGCTACTGCGTCTTTGGAAAGCTGAGCACAATGAGCAGAAAAAAGAGGTTGATTGTGAATAAGTGACTATCTGTGGTCTGGACTCAGTTCTACTATTTGGATGCAATCCAACAAATTTGACAGGCCAACACAGTTCCTAAACATCGGAAACAGCATTACGGTTCAATGTTTGGTCCACACATGCCCCTCAGTAACCCACCCACCCTGAGCTGCCAAGCCCTGGATTTGTTTCCTTCGACTCTTTCCTATGAAAGGTCTGAGGTTGATCTTGGCAATCCCACGCTCACCTGGCCTGTGGCCAAGGAGAGAGTCGACACAAGGCCTGGTCTGCCTTATAACATCTGTATAAGAAGGCACTCCTCATATTTCATTTATTTATGTATTTACTTATCTATTTATTTAAAGACTTATTTATTTGAGAGAAAGAGAGCATGAGCAGGCGGAGGGGTAGAGAGACAGGGAGAAGCAGCTCCCCACGGAGCAGGGAGCCCAATGCGGGACTCAATCCCAGGACTCTGAGACCATGACATGAGCCGAAGGTAGACGCTTAACAGACTGAGCCACCCGGGTGTCTTTTCCTTGTGTTTGAAAGTAATGGGAGCACATTTTAAAATGTGGCTTTGGGAAAAATAAGTAAACAAACAAACAAATAAATGAATAAAATGTGGCTTTGTTAATTTGATGAGTCACTGAGGCTGAGAGGTAGGACAGAGCCTGAAGGTTTCCAGCTAGAAGTGCCCTGTGCTCCTGATGTCCCCTCAGTTGTCTAAATGTTGAACCGGCCGATGACAGGAGACCATCTCAGTGGGAATAAGGACGTTTTGAGGTTCATGAAAACTTTAGTGAATCTAGTGCAGCGTTTGAAGCCTCAACCTGTGGCACTGATTTGAGAAGAAACTTATTTCCAACAGGCAGGAAGTACTGCTCTAAGTCACCGTAATATATATGGATTACTATTGTACCTCTTCTAAGTAGCAAAAGTTGGAAGTAACATGAGCCAGGGCGTAGAAAAATGGCAAAAGCCAGAAGCGTTTTGTGCTGGGGAAAGGCACTGAGCTGAAAAATGGGAGCTAGTTTTGAAGGTATTAAGCAGGAACATGAAGAAGACTCTACGTGAAGGGAGTTGGAGACACGTGTTGAAATAGAGAGCTTGTGGGCTCCTGGGTGGCTCAGTGGGTTAAAGCCTCTGCCTTCAGCTCAGGTCATCATCTCAGGGTCTTGGGATCGAGGTTTGTGTCGGGCTCTCTGCTCAGCAGGGAGCCTGCTTCCTCCTCCTCTCTGCCTGCCTCTCTGCCTACTTGTGATCTCTTTCCCTCTGTCAAATGAATGAATAAAATCTTTAAAAGAAAGAAAAAAGAAATAGAGAGCTTGTGACTGTGGATAGCCCAGATAGCGAAGCGACACAAAGGCCTGGCAGAAATGGGGGCCCCGGGTGAAAAAGTGAGTTCCCCACATTGACAAATGGCCTTTGTCTTCTGAAGGAGGTTGCTTTGTTGTCCTCATTCTGTGAAACCCACAGAAACAATTGTTTAAGATGGGCAACAGTGGCAAAATAATACAGTAAAACATCTCTGGTCTCTCCCCATGGGAGCCTGTGGGGATGGATGAACCAGGCCTGTCCCAGAGTCACCGGAGGCCATGGGCTCCTGTCATGGGCTTCCTTATGACCTGTGGTGGTTTTACAGGTTTCCCTCCTTTCTTCTCAAAGGCAGTATCTCTTCCCTTATGATCAGTCGGAGGGCACAGAAGAGAATTAGAGCATTTCTTTAGAGCTTTAAATCTTTATCTTTCAATTTTATTTGGGGTTGAAGCTAAAGAAAAAAACCAATTAGATATTTAAAAAATACCCTAAAGATCAGTAATTGTGCTCTGCAGCTTCTCCACCAAGGAAAAAAAAAAAGCCTTAGATGAAAATTCACACCATAATTGAAATAGGAACTTCAATTGGAATACTTGTTATTTGGAAAAAACTGACTTGGTGTATTTGTATGAAGGGAAGGATTTAATGTGCACCTTTAATTAATAGAAGATGGTCCATAGGCATGATTAATGAGTGCGATGAGAGATGAGGGAGGTAGAGTATTTTGAAACTGATGACTGCTGATCACATATAACAATGGACAGACAGTGAAACAGGAGAGTGAGCTTTAATTTGGAATCACAATGCCAGGTGGTTCAGTCAGTTAGGGGTCAGCCTCTTGATTTCACTCAGGTCATGATCTCAGGGTCTTGAGGTCCAAGCCCTGGGTTGGGCTGTCCCTGCATGGTGTGGAACCTGCTTTAAGATTCTCTCTCTCCCTCTCCCTTTACCGCCCACCCCTCCCATGCATGCTTTTTCTCTCTCTCTCAAAAAAAAAAATGCCTGTTTATGTCCAAGTTTTGCTATGACTGGCTACTAAAGTTAATGAATTTGAGCCTCAGTGGTTTTTAACCCATCAAATGAGAATAATAACCCTAGTGTTGTTAATATCAAGCTAGGTCCAGAGATATAATGCTGAGGAAAAGTACGCACAGTCCTTGCCATCAGGGAGTTTACAGTGTAACAGAGTATGGGGAGAAATACAATAATTAAATAATTTAATGGCTGCCTATAAAATTATAGCGAACTATTGTATAATCACAGCCCAAGTTTGGAATTCTGAAAATAAGGAAATGAAATACTGCTTTAAACCTGTGTTTGGAAATCAGCATGATTTCTTTAGAGGTGTGCTTTACCTAGAGGAATATACTTAAAATTGGTATGAGAAATGGTTTAAAACCGTAGAGACAGTCTTGCCTTCGCTTCTAGATTTTTCTTCCCTGCTTCAAGTTAGTGTGTCAAATCAGTGGGTAGGTGAAAATTTTTACTGGAAATACTCAGAAGCCAGAGTCCAGACAGCCTGCTTGTGCTCAGCTAGCAACCATCAATGAAGGTTCCACCATTTCCTGTTGTGTGAGTCTTAAAGTAAAAAAGCACAGTGGTGGACCAGAAGAGCAGGTGGGATTGTCCCGGGCGCCCGACATTTGAGGACAGTCCCTTCGACGACTATGAGCAGGCACAGCCCATGAAGCTGGCGAGCCTTCCTTTTCGGTTGGTGTGGAATGTTCTCGAGATAATAACTCTGGGCGGGAGTCAAGGCAAGAGTTGCTAGTGAGATCTCTTTTGAGCGGAGCAAAATGTTGAACTCCCGGAGTTGAAAACACGTAGAACAAAGGACCATAAATTAAAGGTCTGTTTATGTTTTGGTGATTTACTTCGCCTGATTTCTCCTCCTGTCATTGCTGCCTTAGGGCTTTGGAGATCACATGTCAGGTAAGGATTATCAGACATAGTTCCACCTTTATTGTATAACTCATCACTTCCCGCTTTATTGGAACTATTTCCCTTTCGTTATCATCACCAAGATACTAAAATGTGTTTGATTTAGTGACTTTATTGCGATAGTCTGCCCACAGTTACTTCCCCTCAAGCCTATGATTAGCTGGCATTATGTCATTGGGCATGCCTCCGTGCCTGTGAGGGTCCGGCCATGCGCACTTCCCTGTGACTCTCCCTCACTTGGCAGGACATTGCCAATCGATCACAAATTGACTAAATGCATTCATGTTATTGCTGGAAAATAATTGCCCTTCCACACTTTGTAAGAGTCTCACACCATTTCTTGCAAAACACAAATAGATGAGTAGTTTGGCCACATTACCAGCTTTCAGAGGGTGGAAATAAACATGTTTTGAAATGCAACTGCAAGAAAGAAAATTCTAAGGAGTACCCTTATCTGAAAGGGACCAACTGCAAAACATGGCAAGCCATATTTGTAGAGAGAGAATTCTGTATATCACTGAAGAAAGTTTGTAAGAATTCTAAGACATGCCAAGGACTACCTTCTCACAGTTTTTCCTGCTTTTGTTTAAAAATACTCTCCATAGTTTATTTTAGGGACTGTTTTTCAGCAGCCTGAGTAACCTGCAAGGTCATACATTTTGCCTGTATTTGTTTAAAGTGTCTGTGTTGCAAAAAATAGGCAGGGACAGCAGGATGTTCTGGTTATAATGTAACTGGTTCACCTTTAAAAGTCTTTATACCCTTTCTTTAAAGAACCAAGAGAATGTCTCAGCAGTTTCTAGGAAATCGCATTGCTCAGTTCGTCAGAAAGTGCTGGGTTTTTTTCAGCAAGGACCAGGATGTCACAGTCTCTCATGGTCTTATCTTTACTCACCTTTGGCACCTAATAGATCAAAAGTTTCCCAGGGAAATCGAGCCTCCCAGGAATCAGTGCATGGACATCTCCGGAAATTTTCTGTGGGAAAGAAACAACGGCAAGGACTTTGGAAACACACCATTTAAATATATTCAAGGTGAAGCTTCTCTTTCTTTTTCCCTGGATAAAGAAAAGCAAGAGAAAGAATATCTGCCTTCATCTCTGCTTCGTGACTTTCCATACAATGATGAAAGTTCTAGTGTTTATTAGTGCTTATTATTATGAAAGTGTCTGCTCCACAACTAAGCCTACAGATAAAATGTGGCCCTTTTGAAAAATACAACAGTAAACCTTACAAAAGAAAGCCCAAGAAAATAATTTTCATGACCTTGGAATAGGAAAGAGAAAAACACTAGCTTTAAAGGAAAAAGTTGATCCGTTGAACTACATTAAGAATTTTCCATTCATCAGAAAACATCCCTGAGAAGGTAAAAAGGCAAGCTACAAAGTAGGAGAAGACATCTGCAATATAATTTTCAAACTCTATGAAGAATTCCTACAAAGCAACCATAAAATGAAGAACCTTAAAAACTGTGCAAGAAACTTTAAGTGAGCACTTGGTAAAATAGGCCATCCCAAAGGCCAATAAACACATGCAAATGTGTTCAGCATTTTCTGTTCACTGTGGAGACAATACATAAATGAATAGATCGATGGTTAGCATGAACCTAAAATCAAAAACATGAGATATAACAGTGTTGGCATGGGTGTGAAGGAAAAAGAACGCTCTTGTGCTGTTGGTAGGAATGTAAACTGGGGTGACCACTGTAGAAAACAGTACGGAGGCTCCTCCAAAACTTAAAAATAGAGCAACTGTATGATCTGCTACTAAGGTATTTACCCAAAGAATACAAAAACATTAATTTGAAAAGATATATGCACCCCTGTGTTTATCGTGACATTATTTATAAGGCCAAATTATTGAAGCAACCCAAGTATCCATTAACTGAGGAATGGATAAAGAAAATGTGTTGTATGTATAAATATATATAAACAATGAAATATTACTCAGCCATAAAAAGCATGAGATCTTCCATCTGCAACAACGTGGATGGAGCTAAAGCGTATAAGGTTAAGTGAAAAACATCCATAAACAATCAATCTTGGAACACGAACACTGAAAAAATAAAATAAAATGAAATCATTTTTTTAAAAAAGAAAAACATCCATCAGAGAAAAACAAATACTACATGCTTTCACTCATATGTGGAATTTAAGAAACAAAACAAATGAACAAAGAAAAAACGAGATAAACCAAGAAACAGACTCTTAACTCTAGAAGACACAGTGAAAATCACCAGAGGGGAGGGGGTGGGGGGATGGGTGAAATAGCTGAAGGGGATTAAGAGTAGAAGAATGTTTGTAGAGCTATTACTTGTGATAGCCCCAAATTGAAAACACCTGAATGTCTATCCATAATAGAATGGAAAAGTTGTGGAATATTTATTCAATGGGATATTCTACAAAAATGGAAGAACAGATTACTTCTACAACACAACATGGCCAGATTTCATGTACGTTGCAGTGAGTGAGAGAAGTTACATAAAAAAGGAATACGTAACCATGCCGTTCTATTTATAGGAAGTCCCAAATCACACAAACCTAATCTGTTATGTGAAAGTTCAAAATAATGAGTCCTTTTGGTAAAGTAGTGACTAGAAGGTTGTAAGGGGGGCTGAGGTTATGATAACCTGTTATTGAGTCTAAGAAGTTAAGAAGGGAGAAAAAGAAATCTCAAAGGCAAAAATCATGACAGTTTTTTTGTTTTTAAAGAAAGAGTATGCACGAGCTGATGGTGGAGTGGGGTGAGGACAGAGGGAGAAGAGAGATAGAATCTCAAACAGGGTCTGCTCTCAGCATGGAGCCTGCTGCAGAGCTCGATCTCACGACCCTGAGATCATGACCTGAACCGAAACCAAGAGTTGGACACTTGGTTTGAGCCACCCACGTGCCCCAATCATGACAGTTCCTGAGACCTATGTAGACATAGTGGAGGAAAAAAATGTCAACTAACATATGTATATTTTTGAAAAGCTAATTAAGTGAAGATATTTTTTTCATGTTGAACAGAGGGTAGATTTGGATAGAGAAGAAACATTTCTGGATAGATTTACCGTCATTTTCCTTGGAATCTATTGAAGTGGTGATCCATGATCAACATCTAAGCTTAAAGCAGGGTGTTTCTGTATCTCTAGGTTCTATACTTGAGTTCTCTCTTCTTGTTCCTGTTAGCCCATTAGGTTTTTTGATTGTCCAAATTTGAATTTTTCAGAATTTCTTCTAATTCTTCAGGCCATTGTTCATGTTCTGTACAAAGAGCTGTCTTAATGCCAGCATACCATAGATCTCTGGATCTGTTTCTAGACCAAGTGTCGAGGAAGTAGGGATTGATTGCCTATGGTGAGGCAGAGGGAGGAGACTGGTAATATGACTCCTGGATTTCTGCCTTGGCATTCGGGTAGGTGGAGATGTATATGCCAGGGGAGAATGGGGAAGAGGAGAGAAGCCTTGTGAGCTCCAGAATGGGATTAGGTGTACCAGGTGCCCATATCCAAGGGAGCTGAACATCGGGTTTGCAATCTCTGAAGAGTGGTTTGGGTTTGTGACGCAGAATATGCAGTAATTGGTAGATAACAAGTATTAGTACCATTAACATGACAAGATAATTTATAGTTTAGGTCATGAAATTTTAGTTTTCAAAATATTTTCTGTGGCATTGGATCAACTGCAGGTTAGCAGATTGAGTCTCCTAACTTGGCCTCCAAGCTTTATAAACTTTAGAAGAAGAACTTTGAGTTTTCATTTACTGTGAATGTAGGTGATTTGTTTTAGAAATGTCTTAAAGTTGTTTTTTCTTTTTAAGATTTTATTTATTTATTTGTCAGAAATAAATAGCAGCAGGCAGAGGGAGAAGTAGGCTCCCCACTGAGAAAGGAGCCCCATGTGGGACTCGATCCCAGGCCCCTGGCATCTTGATTTAAGCAGAAGGGAGATGCTTAACCGTCTGAGCCACCGAGGCATCCCTGTTTTAGAAATGTTTTAAATGTAGGGGCGCCTGGGTGGCTTAGTCGTTAAGCATCTGCCTTTAGCTCTGGTCATGATCCTGGAGTCTTGGGATCCAGCCCTGCATTGGGCTCCCTGCTCGGCAGGAAGCCTGCTTTTCCCTCTCTCACTCTCCTTGCTTGTGTTCCCTCTCTCACTGTGTTTCTCTCTGTCAAATAAATAAATAAAATCTAAAAAAAAAGAAAAAAAAGAAAAAGAAAAAGAAGAGAAAAGAAATGTCTTTAAATATCTCTTCTTTTACAAAATACAAAGGAACCAGTAATTTGCTGAATTTATGGTCCGCTTCATGAGACAGAATGACACCACTAGCCTTAATTATTTACTCATTTTTTTTTTTTTTGGTTAAAATTGCCTTTTTAACAATACTGAATAGGTGAGAATTGGAAAGATAGATTAAATATGTATTAACATCAATGCACAAAAATGGGGAATATATTGCATCATAGGTATTTGAATACATTTCAAGGATATTTTGAATTTACTAATAAGAAAATAAAGGCAAACATTAAAATTAGGATTTATAAACTCAAAGAGGACAAAATGCATGAAATCCCTGAACGCAAACATGAACATTTAAATTCAACAGTAATTCAGTGATTCCAGCACATTCACCACAAATCGACTTTCTGTTAATAGTTTGGGTGAGAAGCAGTATTAGCTGACCGTGCTTCTCTTTTGCTAACTTTGCCCTCTACTCATGGATTCTCCGATGTTAACAGATCATTCTTAGACAAATACCAACTGATATACTTAAAAAAAAAAGTTTAAATCAAGCCATAGAAAAACAACTGTAAACACTGAAAACCCCAGCATTTTAAGTTTTAGAAGCTATATTTTCATAGATACCCCAGCCAAGGACCATCAGTAATAGTTTTATTGATTTATGTCGCCTTCATTTGTATTGCATACAGATGCAGAATATTTTCATCATAATATTACACAAGCATCCCAAATTTCTGGTTACAACTGTATCTTATGGTAGGGGCTCATTCACATTTTGGTTTTTGAAGAGCTCTTCTCAGATGTTCCTTCTCTATGCTGCAGATCAGCAATTCATACAAAAATCATTACCAAACTGTTTTTGTTTTATGATTCTGTAGCCCTAGAATACTTTTGTATTCAGGAGAGAACAATAGCAATTATAAGGGAAAAAAAAGAAAATCTTGATCCGCAATCAGAGAGATTGTTAATTTTCTTCCTAAGTGACCGTTTGGTTTGAAACAGCAATTCAAAACTTAAATCTTGGGGGGAAAAAAAGGACAAAATGGCTTTGGGTCTTTAAAAAGAAAACTATTTTGAAAAGAACAAACTATGATTGATTGCGCATTGATATAAACATGCACGTGGGGCTATTTCTACAGTCCAGAGATGGGAAAGTTCCTGTAGGAATCACAGAAAAATAGATGCTTTTAAAGGGAGCCTAAGGCAATGGAAGCAAGAGGATTGAGGATTGGGGAAACAGCCTGATTGCATTATTTGAATGTTATTAGAGTGTGTATCCGGGATGGCCTTTTGAGTAGTTTATTTTAAAGAAGTGTAGCTTGTGCGATACAAAATGAAATCAGCAGGAGCCAATAATGTGGCTCTGGTGTGGACCTCACCGAGCACAGTGTGGGTTCAGGATGTTCGCGGGCCCTCCCAGAGTCCTGAACCGGGAGTTTTAGAAGTCAGTGAATTAGACAGACCTGAGTGAAGAGACAGATCTGAGCACCACTCTGTCCCTGAAGAGCTGGAGGACTGGGGCAGGTTACTTCACCTCTCTGGGTCTTATTTCCATCAGCTTTAAAGTAAGAGGAGTTGACACCATGCGATCTCTGCAGCAGCCTGCAGTTCCCACATCCTGGGATGCTAGGCTAGCATCCTAGATGCGGGCTGCTGTTTACTTGTAAGGAAAGGCTTCACCAGTCAAGGCGCTGAAACAAAATCATGGGCAGGTAGCACATTGAGTAAAACAAAATAATCTCTAGTGCTCTTAAACCACAGTCAAGGCCATCTGCAAATGCTGTGCATTGGTTTATTCACCAACAGGTAGGTAGCGGGCTGTCCACATGCCCAGACCTAGGCCAGCTGCTGGAGCTGGCAGGGGAAGGCTGTGTGGAGCTTCTGCACAGGTGATCAGGGGCCTACACTGCAGGCATGTTATGAAATGATAAGTGGGTCTGATTGCATGTAGAAAGAGAGGTGTCTGTGTGAAGGCCTGGGGAGGGAGGGCACCATGATGAGTTGGAGGTTAGGAAGCAGTGAGAGATGAGGGCAGGAAGGGAAACACAGGCAGATCTCCTAAGACCTGGGTATTTATTCCTGGGCTAGGGAGTGGGAGGTGTGGGGGACAGGGGTTCAGGTGAGGGTGGGCAGCTGGTACCGGTCATGAAGAAGGGGTGGAGTCCAGCCACCTTGTCTGCCCTCTGTGGCCTTGAACAGAAGCCTGGAGGTGTGCAGCTCTCTGGGGATCTCAACCTCAGTTTTGCCCAAAGTAAGGACCATACCTGGGGGCCCAGGATGGGAGGCAGGTAGATAAAGAGTATTCCAGGAGCTTGGAGCCCTCTATCTTGTTTGATTTTTAAAAGGAGCACGTGGAATGGTGTCTGAAATATGGGTAAAAGAGAATGTACTAAGGGGAAGCCAGAAAGGTAATTGGAGCTGTTTTGGGTTGACTTGTATCCCTCCTCGATCCAGATGTTGAAGCCCTATTGGCCAGTACCTCCCGAGGTGGTCTTGTTTCGAAGAGGGTCATTGCAGATGTAACTACTGAAGATGTGATACTGGAATAAGGTGGCCACTCTCTCCCATAGGATTGGAGTCCTAATAAAAAGGAGCAGTTGCACACAGACACACAGGGACAATGCCGCGTGAGGCTGCGGTGATGCTTCTGCAAGATGAGAAACACTAAAGATTGTTGGTAAATCACAGAGCTGGCGAAGAGGCATGGAACTGCTCCTTTCTCCCAGCCCTCAAGAGGAACCAATCCTCCGACACCCCGATCTTGGGCTTCCAACCTCCAGACCTGAACCCTTACCTTTCTGTGGTTTAAGTAACCACCCAGTTAGTGGTACTTTGTTAAGGTGTCCTTAACAAACTAATATCGGGACAATTAAAATAGTTCAGTTGTCTACATTTTTTGGAGTTATTTCTTTTCAAATTGCTTAAATTTACTAAAAATAAAAACATAATGCCTCTGATGAAGGCACTGAAAACCTCATGGCTGTTCAGCATTAAGAAGGATATAAAATGGGGATATCGATTTAAATCCTGATTTGGGACTATTACCTGTATTGATAGGATCAACCTGCCTACAAATGTCGAATGTGAAATAAATGTCAGCGTGTTTTTTGAACTTGAAAATAGTGATATCAGGGCTATTTATTTTGCACAATATAGAGTTATTATTATTAAATAAATACAGACATATCTGTTTATCCCTAGAGGAAACTACATAAAAGTATTGAAGAGATATTAATACCTACAAGTGACTTTGTTGATATTTTATTAAATCTTTGGGAATTAGATATAACGCTATGAAAATCAGCAGAATGGAAATAAAGTTTCTGAATTTATTTCTGACTCATAGTGACCTAAGGGCACCCACTAAATTAATAGGTTATATTCAGTTTCTCCAGATGCAAGCTAGAGATTAAAAATTACCTGCCTTGGGGCGCCTGGGTGGCTCAGTTGGTTAAGCAACTGCTTTCGGCTCAGGTCATGATCCTGGAGACCCAGGATCGAGCCCCACATCGGGCTCCCTGCTCAGCGGGAGGCCTGCTTCTCCCTCTCTCACTCCCCCTGCTTGTGTTCCCTCTCTGGCTGTGTTTCTCTCTGTCAAATAAATAAATAAAATCTTTAAAAAAAAATAACCTGCCTTTTTATTTTCCGCTTTGATTTTGTTAAGAAGATTAAGGATGACATTTTTTTCAAAATACAAAATGGTATTATTTTGGGTAGGCAGCACAATTCAGAAATAACATATAGATGTTCACTGAGCAAAATGTATCTATGTAACTAGGTGATAAATATTATGATTGCTCATCATAGGGAAGTGAAAAAAATTAATGCATGGATTTCATTATGTTATAAAATAAGCCCCAGTGTATTTGCTGTGTATTTAAGAAGATACGTGCGATAATGACATGTTTCAAATAAGTTGGAATAATTACCCTTGAAGTCGTGAATGTAAAGGTAATTTCCCTTATAAATTTTTTTCTGATCAAATTCATGAAGGCATAATTTACTTATACAAAAAAACCCACAACAAAAATGTGCAAAGTCGATGAGTTTTGACAAGTGAGATGTCCATAGAAGCAGCACCATAGTCAAGATATAGAACATTTCTATCACGCCCCTTCCCAGAATTCTTTTTCTCAAAACCCTTACGCCTCCAGCCCTAGGCAGGCATTGATCTGCCTTTTGTGACTATAGACTAATTTTGTTGCTTTAGAATTTCATTTAAGTGTTTTTTTTTCAGATTCATTCATTTTGTGGTGAACATCAGGAGTTCCATTTTACTGCTAAGCAGTGTATTTTTGTGCAGATATGCCACATTTGTTTATCAAGTCACCTGTTGATAGACATCTGGGTTGTTTCTAGTTGTTTCACTTTTATATATAAAATAGTATGAACATTATTGTATGAGCATTTTAATGGACATTTGTGTTCCTTTCTCTTGAATACACTATTTTAAAACCTATTTTCCTTCCTGGTTAAATTCAGATAAATCTGAAAACTGTTGATGACGGGCTACCTGGCAGTATATTAAAATACAGTTATTTATATATTTACTTGTGCCAACCTCATTCCAGAAATATTCTTCTTATTCAGCCTGCCAACGTTTTGTAAAAATCCAGAATTTAAGTAAGTAATACAATCTGAACGAAAGGAAAGAAGGGTAGAAGGATATTTTGTACATTTGTGTGCTTTTTAGAGAAAAGAATATGTAACTCTTATTGGATTAAAAAAAAAAAAAGCAGGGCACGGAGGGGTAAGGACTCAAAATAAGGGAAGAGTGCTGCTTTAGATTCTCTACTATTTATTCCTGCATTTTTAATATTCAGGTGTATTTTCTGAAGTGTTGGCCTTTCTCCATATGTTGCATTTTAAAAATCTCTTCTTATGTCACTTATATCACTGATCTAACTGCACTATTGACTCATTGTCCTTCCCGCCCCCCCGCCCCACATTCTCACTAATGCTTGGATTGTCAGCTTTTCAATTTCAGCCATTTTTAAAAGCTGTTAATATCTCATTGTGGTTTTAATTTATATTTCCCTCATTAATGACTAATAAGTTGCCCATCTTTTTATGTGCTTATTGACCATTCTTACATCTCCTTTGCTAAAATATTCTGTTTTGTGACAATTTTATTTTTTGTCTTCTAACTCAGTTGAGAGTTCTTTATATGATATGGATATAGTAACTTTGCTAGCTAGATGTATTGTAAACATTTCTACCCATTCTATGTCTTGTATTTTTATTTTCTATATGATGTCTCATGAAGAGTAAAGGTTTTTAATTTTGTTAAAATCCAGTTGGTCACTTTTTTTTTCCTTTTCTGGTTCTTTTATGTGTTTACTTTTGTGTTTACTCTGTCCTAAGAGATCTTTGTGCATCTTAAGGTCACAAAGATCTCCTGTATTTTGTTCTTTAAACATTGCAGTGTTTACTTTTGTAAGGTTGACGTTAAAAATAAAACTGCTAGTTATTTTATCAGCAAATACGGGTTTATTCCAGAATAAAAGAAAATAGCAATCCAGAACAAGCAAGCTGAGACAAAACTGTAGATAAACCCATAGCACACTCTTTATGGGGGGATGGGGGAGGAGGTTGGGAAGGCTATTATAAACAAAAAGGCCATTGGAGTAAACTAGGAGTTTAAAGCATGGTAACTTTTTATTGGCTGAGTTGTGACTGTCTCTTATTGGCTGGGCTATTGTCAGGGGAGGAAGAAAGCCCTTCTTCCTCCTGCTAGGGTAGCAAAAGAGTATCTATGGGCAAGGTCTGCCTCTTCCTGTAGAACCTGCAATTGCTGATAAGTGGTAGGGCAGGAGAGCTCCCCTGGCCAACCTCTCAACTCCATTTTAATGAGGTTTTCCTTTATTACTTTTTTCAACGTTTAGATCTATGATTCATTCTGAGTTCATTTTTGTCAATTTGACTTGATACCCTTTCTTTGCTTTTCTATTTTAGAGAGAGAGAAAAAACACAATCAGTGGTTGAGGTTTGGGAGGGAAAGGCAGAGGGAATCTCAAGAAGACTCCCTGCTGAGTGTGGAGCCCAACTTGGGGCTCCTGAGATCATGACCTGAGCCGAAATCAAGAGTAGTTCTCTTAACCAACAAAGCCACCCTGCCACCACTTTCTTAAGATAAACTCTTCTTTCACGGTTGAGTTAAATCTAACTTGTATAGTAGTTTTATTATTGTTAAAACTATCTTATGGATAGCTATTTTCATTAAAACAAGATTGTATGGAAAAGTCTACATAGAAACTCCCTAAGAACATCCAGAAAAGTGATCTTTCAGCTTCATCTTGAATATCTCCAGTGACATAAGACTCACCCCCCCGAGAAAGCCCATTCCATTTTGTAAGAGTCTCATAGTCAGAAGAACACAAATGCCAGTAGTATTCTAAGGGAGCCTTGTGAAGTCTGCAGGGTCTCAGACTTGACACACAGAAGGAAAAGAAAGCATATTTCTTGACTGTAACTTCCATTCATCCTTCTGCATTAGATGATGCAAATCACATTGTTTCGATAGGGCTTTTGGCTTTGATTGGTTATTCTCAGCCAGGACCCTGATGTCCTCCACAGAAGTTAAACACCACTGGGAGGGGAATGTACACAGCGTTAAGTCTACAGTTGACCTCAAATGAAGCTGCAGAGAGAGCAGTGTGCAGGCAGAGGCTAACCCCTCTCTTGAAGTGGGTACTAAACTTCTCTTTTCTCTTTGAAATCATCCCCACTTTCATCTTCACTGTACAGATGTTATTTCCCTGTTACTCAAATACTGCTGGTCTGTACTCAGTTGAAAGGAACAGGAAGACTCCAGACCCGGAAGTGATTATATGAAAACAGCTGACTCTGTCATTGCATAGCCCCTCAAGTCATGGCTATGTCCAGGAGGGGCCTGGGCTAGCCAGTAGTGTCTTAGAATACCATTTGCCATAATTAGCCAGCTTGGTTAAAAACGTACAACACATGCTAAATATATCTTCAGGTGCAACGAAAAATACATTTTTTTTTAAAGATTTTATTTATTTGACAGAGAGAAACACAGCCAGAGAGGGAACACAAGCAGGGGGAGTGAGAGAGGGAGAAGCAGGCTTCCCGCCGAGCAGGGAGCCCGATGTGGGACTTGATCCCCGGTCTCTGGGATCATGACCCGAGCTGAAGGCAGTTGCTCAACCAACTGAGCCACCCAGGAGCCCCGAAAAATACATTTTTAGGAGTCAAATTTTATTAAAAAAACAGCCAAGATTCCAGTTGGCTAAAAACAAAATGTACATGTGTTTGGGGGGGGGAGATGATGGGATGCGGGTGGTTTATGTGTTTGATTGCCTGTGTTTACTTTTTAATTTTTGTCTATCATTTTCTTTTGGGACAGTGTAGGCCTAGGAATAAAGAATATTTGCATGTCAGTGAGAGCGTATTTCTTTTCAGTGGTTACCAAGATCCAGAAATGCAGCAGGAGAGGTCAATAGGAATGTGATGTCATGTAATAGTTTTCCATGTATAGGCAACTAGTTTTTTTAATCATCACATGATTTGGCTTTTCCCTAATAATATACAGCTGGCTTCCAAAGTCACAGTGCTTTTCTCTGATGAAGGTCTCAGGAGATTTAGTTCAACCACTCTTGGGTGCCTGCGTGGCTCAGTGGGTTAAGCCTCTGCCAACCACTCTTTACCATTCAGCAGGATTGCTTTGATAGGTATGTTGGTGCACAGATTGGATTAATGAAGAAATAGTTCCTTAACTTCATCTGACTGTGTGGTAGGCAAAACAGTGTCCCCCGCCCCGCCAAAGAAGACCGTGTACTTATCCCTGGAACCTGTGAATACAGGTTACCTTACAAGGCAAAAAGGATTTGGAAGATTCAAATAAATTAAGTATCTGGAGGGTGCCTGGGTGGCTCAGTTGTTTAAGCGACTGCCTTCGGCTCGGGTCATGATCCCAGAGACCCGGGATCGAGTCCCACATTGGGCTCCCTGCTTGGCGGGAAGCCTGCTTCTCCCTCTCTCACTCCCCCTGCTTGTGTTCCCTCTCTCACTGTGTTTCTCTCTGTCAAATAAATAAATAAAATCTTTAAAAAAAATAAGTTAATTAATTAATTAATTATCTTGAGATGAGGAGATTATCAGATTCCCCAAAGTAATCACAAGGCTCCTTCAAACCATTCTCAACTGTGATCACAGGAATATGTGACCACAAAAAAAAAAAAAAAAAAAAAAAAAGACACTGAGATATGTAACATTGCTGGCTTTGAAAATGAAGAAGGAGGTTTCTAGAAGCTGGAAATCGTTCTCTAGAACCTCTAGAAAGGAAATGCAGCCCTATCAATGTGTTGACTTCAGTACCTAAGACCTGTGTTGGCCTTGTGTCCTACAGAACTTGAAGAGAGTGCATTTATGTTGCTCTGATTTGTTATTGCAGCATTAGGAGACTAATGCAATCTGTGTCCCTCAGGTGTGGGGAACAAACCACAAAACCACAATTAAGTTCTGGTAGAGTCCAAGGCGATACCTATGTCTGAATCTATGTCTGTATATACATAAACACATATATATACATGGACATGTATGTGTGTATGTTTATATATTACATATAATTTTTAATTGTTAAAATTAAAAATCTCTGCTGAGTTGCTGGATCCATAAAAGGAACTCATAGAGTAAATAACATATATAAGGAGTAAAATTGGGGTAATACCTTTGTCTTTGAGTAGCAGCTAATGAAAAAAATGGCATTTCTGAATATTTATCAGTATCTTGTTAGTTATATGCTATACCCACCTGTTTATTATAAATAAGCACCTTTGAAAGATTAAAACTTCTTGAATGCTATTGATTATGATTCAGGAAATTCCGATTTTTCTTCTTTTCAGAAATGACAATAAAATAGGCAGCTGTTATAATGTGTGTATCATTAAGATAAATGAGATTATTGATGTTATGCTAAAGCAATAAGTCCCCAGTTTTTGTTCTTGGGACATTTTGGTTTTAAAAGTTATCAAGGATCCCCAAAGAGTCTCTGTGAATGTGAGTTACACACAGTGTTGTTTATCATACTAGAAATTTAAGCAGATAAATTTTTAGAGTACATATTTCATAATTCATTTAAAATAACAAAATGAACCCATTATGGGTAACATAAATTCAATATCTTACAAATAATACACTTCAAAAATTAAAAAAAATAATGAGAAGAAAGGCATTGTTTTTAAATATTTGCAGGTTTTTAAAATGACTGTCTCAGGAGAAAATTGCTTGACTTCCAAGACTGCTTCTGTGTTCAATCTTTATGTGAAGAAAATCCAACTTTAGGCAGATATGTAATTGAAAGGGGTGGAGTATTTAATATCCTTTTCAGATGATTGCGGACATTCTTCTTTAATACTATACCAAAGCTTGACAAGTGGTAGTTTCTTGAGGGTTGGTTGCAACATGGAATCTACAACATGTAGCTTGTTGCATAAAAGCCCTCACAGAATATCTTTACTCATTGGATATAATACTCTGCATTAGGCAGAATATTAGGGAAATATTGGCTCACTTGCAAATTTTAGCCCATTTCATGCATTATTTTTGAAAAATCACATTTGTCAGTGTAATAGCTATTCTCATAAAAAAAATGAGTCTTTAGTTTTTGGAAATCTATCAAGCTTATGATAGCAGTTTTCAAAAAATCTTTTTTTTTTTTTTGAGAGCTCAAATTTATCATTGGTAATGGATACTGTCAGTTGTTTTCCTTAAAGTGACAGCTCACTTCTTTCATTTTCAAGAAAATCTCTACTAAATATTTGATATTTACCTTGTTGTTCTTCCGAGAAAAAGTGTTTCATAAAAAAAAATGAAGCAACCGGCTTGCAATGTGATCCCACAAGAGCTACTCTTGAGCCATTCGTCATACCTGGACATGCAGCAAAGATGCTTTATGTGCAGTTTCTGTTTCGTCACAGAATTATTCAGGAGTTGAGTCCTCAAGGGTCAAAATTTAATAAAGTATCATTTTTATTTACATATAGTGTATTGTTTGTCAGGGGTACAGTTCTGTGATTCATCAGTCTTATGCAATTCACAGCGCTCACCATATCACATGCCCTCCCCAACGTCCATCACCCAGCCACCTCATCCTTCCCACCCCCCTCACCTCCAGCAACCCTCAGGTTGTTTCCTGAGATTAAGAGTGTATTATGCTTTGTCTCTCTCTCTCTGGTTTCGTCTTATTTCATTTTTCCCTCCCTTCCCCTATAATCCTCTGACTTGTTTCTCAAAAACCTCATACCCATGAGATCATACGATAATTGTCTTTCTCTGATTTACTTATTTCGCTTAGCATAATACCCTCTAGTTCCATCCACGTCATTGCAAATGGCAAGATTTTGGTTTTTGATGGCTAAATAGTATTTCATTGTATGTATATACCACATATTCTTTATCCATTCATCTGTTGATGGACATCTAGGCTCTTTCCATAGTTTGGCTATTATGGACATTGCTGCTATAAACATTCGGGTGCATGTGCCCCTTCAGATCACTACATTTGTTTCTTTAGGGTAAATACCCAGTAAGGTGATTGCTGGATGGTAGGGTAGTTCTATTTTCAGCTTTTTGAGGAATCTCCATACTGTTTTCCAGAGTGGCTGCACCAGCTTGTATTCCCACCAGCAGTGTAGGAGGGTTCCCCTTTCTGTACATCCTCACCAACATCTGTCGTTTCCTGACTTATTAATTTTAGCTTTTTTGACTGCCATGAGGTGGCATCTCACTGTGAGTTTGATTTGTATTTCCCTGATGCCGATGCTGAACACTTTTTCATGTCTGTTGGCCATTTGGATGTCTTCTTTGCAGGAATTTCTGTTCATGTCTTTTGCCCGTTTCTTGATTCGATTATTCTTTGGGTGTTGATGTTGATAAGTTCTTTATAAACTAATAATGTCTACTTTTACTAAATACAATTTATTGCTTCATTAGTGGTCTTTTTTTTTCCTTTTTTTTTTTTAAGTAGGTTCATGCTGGGCCAACACAGGGCTTGAACTCCTGACCCTGAGATTAAGACCTGAGCTAAAATCAGGAGTAAGATGCTTAATGGACTGAGCTACTCAGGTACCCCCACTGATGACATTCTTAAGTGAAGCTGGATTTCCTTTATTTTACTTCAAATGTGGAATTGAAAAATACAATGACTCTCTGTGCAGATTATCAACATAGTGAAAAGTGAGTGAATAAGTCAGTGAACATCTTTATTATGAAAATAATTTTGATCTTAGGGAACCATGGCAGGATCAGGGGGACCCCACAGACTACAGTTTGAGAACCACTACGTTATGGAGAAGGACGGCTCTGTGTATTCCCAAATACCCCTCCTCACCGTGGATGAGGGCATTCTGCACAGCGCTGGGGACATAGTAAGCACTTACATACCCATATATTTATGTGCTTGAGAGAGTAAATGCATATCTGGTATAGGACCACAGGAGGAGGTCAGGACTGCAGCAAAGTGGGACACGCATGCTCCACCCAGGGGGAAAACAGCCAACCCTCCTTTCTAGCTGATGTTGCATACAGAAGCACAGTCCCAGTGCAGTCACATCTGTTTCTCAAGAGGCATTGTGGATTTGTCATTTATGGGAAACTTTCTGATTTTTAAAATGTGCCAGCTGATTAAGCATTTGGCTTTAAAAACACTGTCCAAGCATAAACAAAACCCTCTTCCCTTTGAGTTTGGCTCACAGCCAACCTCGGTAGGACACACAGTGACTACTTCCTGAATAAATGAATCAGATGAAGAGGGACCAGGTTTAAGAGTCAGCAGCTCATAAACGCCCTGTGGAGGTTGTGATAATATTTGCTGGGATGGGGCCCCTCGAATCTTCAGCTGTCACAGATAGAGGAGAACGATGTGGACGCATACAGGGTTGGGAAAAATCCATGTTCTTTTTGTCATCAGCTCCCATTTTAGCTGTTCCAGATAGAGTACAGGTAATAAAGCCAGAAAAATTTAGTAACAATGGATACTCATTTCTGGGATTCAGCAGATGTATTTAACCTAAAATGTTTATCTTACAAATGGTCTGTGATCTTTCCATGCTGTTCCGATGCATATTTTAGGCCAGTTGGGTAACAGGTGATAGAACTTAGAACAGGCAAGGTAGTTGTGAAAACCAGGCACATTAAAAAAAAAAAAAAAAGTATCCTGAAACAAATAGGCTGATCCCATTACAAACTTTTTTGTGAAATTCACATACATCACTACGGGAGGTGCTGTGAGCATAAAAAAGCAACCAAGATACAGACTTTCTTGCTCAGTACTTACTCTATGGTGAATGATAGAGTGAGTTGTGCAAAGTGCTAGATTATTTGCCCAGAGCATAGAGTGCTTGCTCTCGGCTATGTGTCATTCTGGGCATTAGGGAAGGAGGTGAGAACAAAACAGTAAATGTCCCAGACCTCATGGAGCTTACCTGCTAGTATCCTCTAGAGTAAACAGTAGCAGGAGATCAGAGGATGTGGTCAAACCGACTCCCCTGAAGGATCAGAGACTTTAAGCAGAGAGTGGCATTTGAGCCCAAGTCCAGGCCATAAAGAACATTTACAGGAGGAGATGGGGAGTTGTGTGGGAGATAGGGGCCTTCTGAATGAACAACACTCAAAAAGTGTGAAAATTTAGCATGCCTTCAGAGTATTGCAAGGGAACTTTGTGGCTAAATAATTAGCCACATTAGCTTCCCAAACTGCCTCACAATGTTATTTTTTATGTAAAAAAAACAAAAACAAACTGCAGATGTAGATTGAATGTTACTGAGTTTGCAAAATCTCAATTTCCAAATTCTAAGTTATGTGAACTGTGACAACAAAATTACATTTGTTAAGGCATTCAGCACGATGTGGGAATATACCAGCGACTCAGTAACTACCAATTGTTAACGAAGTAAGAAAAAAAAAGTCGGTTTTACTAAACTTTTGGTTTGATAATGAATAAAATATCAATAATTTAGAACAACGAAGATTTCTATTTCTTGTTCATATTGTGTTTTAGCTGTGGCATCTGCTGCTTAGCTGTGTCTGCTCAAAATGTCTTTATCGCTCCAGGATCCAGGCTGTTTGGTACCCGTTGTAGGAAAAAAGTACCAATGGACAAAGGAGCAAAGAGTCTCAGGTCTTCTAATTGGATATGGTGTGAATGACATCCCATTGGCTAATACAGGTCACATGACCACGCCTGCCATTTATGGGGCAAAGAAACCTATTTCTCCCACTAAAAGGCATGATTGTAAGTCACATGACAATGGTCTCAGATGTAGGCTAGTAACTAATTGGGACTGGTAATTCTACTGCAAGTCTCCCGTCTTGCTTCCCTGTAGCTTGAGTTCTAAGGTATATATAATAAAGAGTGGATGGATTGCTTTATTGAGGTATAGTTTAGAAGCAAAATCTGAATATTTTCACAAGTCAACAGTAAAACCAAAAAAAGTTTGTTGTCATGGTCCTGGTCCCAACTCCAGAGGCAATTGTCTTGAAGATTTATACAACCGGCTATTTATACAGGCTGTAATTCATTCATGGATTCAGAAAAGTGCAAAGCCTATGAAAGCTCCAGTTTGAGGATATTCACTTCACTCGGTAAGATTCTCCTAATAGAGATGTGAATGTCTTTAATACATTTTTATAGACTCAACCGAGAAGAATTTCTTATACTTGTCTGAGAGTTCAGAATATGCACCTTTTCTGAGCAAAAAGCCCACAAGGCCATTCTCTATTCTAAGCCTGAATAGAAATTGCTTTGGAGCATTTAAAAATCCACTACTGAAATTTATCTAGCAGGACTAAGCACCATTGTCACTTTTCAGGGACTCTCAGGTTTCTATAGTCCAAGCACTGAGGACAAATTTTCAGTCCCAATTTGTTCTTCAAGGACGCAGAAGCCAGGTCTGGATAGAGCTCCTGTTGTTAGCCATGACTCTTCTCTTTAATTAGATGAAGCCCTGACTGATATATGGGCAACATTTCAAAGGCTTGTGATTAATTTCTCCTACCACTCTATGCCTTTTTTGATACTGGATTTTGAAATTCAGACATCAGTGTAAAGCAGTGAGTACCCATCTGGTCTTAAATTAGGTGTCGCTCTTCCTGAGAATACCATTGACAGCATTTGACTAGAAGAAAGTTTGGGGGAAACCCAGTCGCTCAAGAAGCAGATCTCTGTATTTATTTTTATAGTTTTTCTATACAAATGAAGACTGCTCACATCTGCTTCATAGCACAACAGCATCCTTTTGTAATGCATAGCTCCCATAAACTCTGGAAGAAACTGTTCTGGTTCCTCTGGAAATGTGTGATTCTTTTGACGAAGTATAATACAAATAATTAAATAGCGGTGTTTGATGCGACCTCCCACTTTTATCGAGTAGGGATTTGCAAGTTGGTATAATATTTCTATATCATACGGTATATTTTAATTAAAATCAGAATGCTGTGTAAGATTGAGCAAATTGTGTTCCATTTGAAGAATTAAAGAATTACTCAGGCTTGCCAGCGTGATCTAAAATTCTAATTCTAAACTCTGCTATGAATGCCAGATGCACTGGGTTCTTATTGTCCATCAAATACCACCTGGAAGTATTTATCACAGCAGAAGGAGACTTCTTCTATTTTTTTTGGAGGGAGACTTTTATTAAAATTGGCTTCTTTTGATATTGTCCCCATTTATAATATATGGAGTCCGTGAAAGGCCCTTAACTCTAATCAGAAATGCAGAACTGATTACAGTGTTTTCATGACCACATAAAAGATAAAACCCTCAAAAGATTTTGCTTGAGTTGATAAATCAATGTTTTACACACCAAAGAGCAACTCAAAGGCAAGTGGAAATTTGGCAAAAGAAGAATACCAGTTGATTTGGGCCATGAGGTACTTTACAAGTGCAGGAAGAGAAGAGCACATTTCGAGT
>PITA01011180.1:0-68078 GCA_004023965.1 Spilogale gracilis | reverse complement strand
TCCTTTTCAGGTACAACTTTACTTCCTCTGCCTTTAACTTTATAGGATCTGACCCCACAGCCCCTAGGTCAATAGTCGCACACTCTACTGACCGAGCCAGCCAGGCGCCCCTTCGCAAGCATATCTGATATTCAAGAAACATTTTGAAAAAAAAAAGAAAGAAAGAAAAGAAACATTCCAAACTTTCCCAATGGGTGAGACAGTCATTTACATTCAATAAGCAAGATTTATAAGGGCTCTCGGGTGGCTCAGTTGGTTAAGTGTCTGCCTTCAGCTCGGGTCATGTTCCCAGGGTCCTGGGATCGAGTCCTTCTCCCTACGCCTGCCACTCTGCCTGCTTGCATGCGCTCTCTGACAAATAAATAAGTAAAATATTAAAAAAAAAAGCAAGATTTATATTTTGAATGATTATATAGCTTTCAATTCTCTAACACTGAAAAAAAGTTTTATATATTTACTGCAGTGATTTCAAATCTTTTCTAGTATTGTGACACTTGACCATTGTTTAATATCTTGTCCTTCTCCCTCAGATGGAATATCTATAAGATTAAGGTTAATAAATATTATCTGTTTAAACTCTTTTCTCGAGAACTTAATAACAGATTTTAAAATCATGAAATACTCAAGAGATATATCTAAAAGCAATATGTAGTAATTTATTTCTATACAAACTACACCTCGAAGTTAGAAAGATGCCCTAATTGATAACGGTTGCCGTAGCCCATTAAAGCTACTGCTTTCTTTTCTGCAAATTGCATAATTTCTCTCTTGGGATCAGCAGGCTTTTTTTTTTTTTTCTAGCTTTAAAGCCTATACATTGCCAAATAACCTGAACCAGTAGGTTGCTACAGAGTCCGTGAACCCATTTTTTAAAATATGAGGCACTGTGTATACACACTGTTCGCAGAGGCTGACTACGCCTCCCCTCGCACGGGAAGGTGATGGGTGAGAACGGGAGGCAGCGCTGATAATTCCCAGGGTTCCAGAGCCCTAAATTCACATGGTGCGGAGCCAACCTCAGGCATGTGTGTTGAGTCATGCAGCAGGAGTAACCCCTATAAGCCTGGACATGGTGCACTGTCTGCCCTCGATCCCACGGTCACCGAATCCCGGTGCGGTTCAAAGGCTCCAGATGGTGCTAGTAACAGGTGACTTATCCCAGAGGCTGCAGCTTGTAAAAACGTATCTGACGTAATAAGGCCGCCTGGTAAAGATTCATTTATAATTTGAACAAAACATCCTATTGTTTTTCCTGTGAAAACTCCAATAGCTGAATGGAAGAGCAGTGAGAGTGCTGATGAAACTCCATTCTGATCCCCTTTCTAAGGTTTTATTTTGACACTGCAAAGAATGCATCTGCAATAAGGACAACAACGTGCCCATTATCACTTGTGAACTATGACATTTTCACGAACCATCTGATCTTCAGCTTCCTCGCAGTGGCACAAGTGGATGTTAAAATATTTCTGCCTCTCTTTCATTAAAAATGTTTTTACATTAAAACAAATGCATAGGGTTAGCCTTCTAGGGAACGAAACACTCTATAGCTACTCATGCGACTTTTACAGAGGTGTTGTTTAGCGTTTCGTGTCTCAACATCAGAAACGAGAGCTGCTACACTGGCGGCCAGCACTGGGAGGCATGGGGCTTAGTCTATGAATGGGGGAAAGAGGCTCATGTCCCCAAAGCCCTGGAAAATGGACAGTGTGAGAGCCGGCTCCTGGGGTGACGAAGCCTGGCAGAGCTACTTACGGTGGTGGTCATGGTCTCCTCGGTCACCACCTTCAGCGTGTCGACCACTGAGATGTAGCCAAGCCTCCGGGCAATGGCCAGGGCCGTGTTCCCATTCTGGCGAGGGGAAAGCGAGGACAGGGAATTAAGAAGCCATTCGCCGTGTCTCAGTGCCGATGTGTTTCCACACGCTTCGCCCAAACTGAACAGAAGGGGAGTGTCTGGCCGGTCCCACCCACTGTCACACATGAAACCCTTTCACTAGAAACGAACCTTGCACAAAAGCCATCTAACCTGCGCCCACTCACACAGCAGGGACTCGGCTGCACATGGGATCCAGGAGGCCTTTTAACATCCTAAGTCCTCAAGAAAACAAACATCTTTCTTTTTATGTATGTATTTCCTACTGGTGGCAACGGACTTGCAGTTTTTAAGCGTGAAACACGAATCACATCTCTCTGGACGGCTCACAATACGGCTACCGTCCTTTGTCCTGAATTCTACTGAATGTTCCATTTACACCTATTAATGAAAGTAAAACAGCGACCCTGATGCATGAAAAAAAATGGGAGAAGATTCCAGCACCCAGGGCCATGTCCTTCCTCCTCCCCTGGCCTCCCTCTTCCCCTCCCATCACTCTTACCACGGTGAGTTCATTGGGGGAAGCATTGTTCTGAAGCAAGACATTTATTATGTGCGTGTGTCCCTGCTGGGCGGCTTGATGTAAGGGCGTGTACCCATTCTGCAGGAAGAAGACGGGAGAAAGGGCTCTTACTTCCTTAGGCACAGAAGCAGTGACGTGGATGGCGGACACAAAGAAGAAAAGAGTTTACCTTTGTTTTGGCGTTAACTTTTGCAGAATGCTGGAGCAGGAAATTGACAATCTTGATGTTTCCATAGTGGCAGCCCACATGCAGCGGTGTGTATCCCATCTGTAATTACATTTTCAGAAAAGAAACCTCATAAACATACTTTCAGTACCAGCTATCCTAAATAGAGGCAAAGTGTTATTTAACCCGTCTGTTTCGGCTGGCATCGTTTTTGTTTTTTTTTTTTCTGATACATATATATAAGATGGCCTTGATATTTCTGAGAACTAGCGTTAGATATAAAAAATAATACCACGTCACATGTAAGTATGGAAATCCCCAAAGGGCTCTCTCTCGCACCAGCTCATTTTACTCTCACGATAACTTTTCTTTTCTTTCTTTCTTTTTTTTTATTTTTAAAGATTTTATTTATTTGAGAGAGAGAGAGAGAGAGAGAGAGAGAGAGAGAGAGAGAGAATGAGAGAGGGAACACAAGCAGGGGGAGTGAGAGAGGGAGAAGCAGGCTTCCGGCTGAGCAGGGAGCCTGATGTGGGGCTCGATCCCGGGACTGTGGGACCATGAGCTGAGCCTACTTTCCAAGATAAGAAGGAAACATGGCACAGTCAACAGCCTGGATAGAGCGATCCAGCGGCTTCTTGTCGAGGCACAGGAAGAGTGTTCTGTGGACAGATGTGGACTGGGATTTGTTGGATGTTCTATTCTCTAAAAGCATAAAAGGGAGGTAGAAAAACCCTGAATAACAATGCCAGGTAATAGATGATTATCAGAATGCTGACAGAGATGGGAAGTCAGAAACACTCAGGCAGAAGGGGCCGGGAGGAGCTCAGGAGGTTGGAGAAGTGTGAACGTGTTCCAGGCATTCATGCTGGAGATAAAGTCTCCTGCTTACACAGCTAGGTTCCCCTAATTTGAAAACAGCTGATTTAGACAAAGCAATAACTTGCTTCTCGAATTTATACCCACTGACCCCCGAGGAACTATAAGTTGTATCTATTAAATATATACCTTCCATATATAGAAGTATGTATCTATAGGTGTGCATGTATACTTTTTTTAAACAAGGAATATTCCAGATACTTTTCTAGCTGGTCACATTGTAACAGATACCACCATGCAATTTTGCACTGACCACGAATTTCTGTTTATGAGAACACGAGCAGCACCAGATTGACAGAAGCGAGAGGACTGAGTCTTAAGAACATTTTCATTCTCGGGGTGCGGGGCCCAGAGGGGAGCCCATGTTTTCGAGGGTCCGTATCTCATGTATTATGCACGGCTATATCCTTACGGTGACTCTATGCTATAGACGGAATGTTTGTATCTCCCCGGATTCCCATCCTGAAGCCCCCTGTGATGGCCTTTGGAGATGGGGCCTTTGGGAGGTAATCAGGTCATAGGTAAGTAGGTGGACCCCCCCGTGAATGGGACTAGGGCCCTTATAGGAAGAGATAGGAGCTTGTCTGCTCTCGGCCGCCGGAAGCTACAACAGAAGGTAAAAGACAGCCACCTGCAAACCAGCGGAAGCCCCTTGCCCGACAAGGAGTCCGCTGGCATTTTAATCTAGGACCTCCCAGCCTTCAGAACCGCGAACCACGCGCTGTCCCCCTCTGGTATTCTTGTCCTCGCAGCTTCAACTGACCAAGACGTGCCGGCACAGGGGGGCATACGTGAATCACGTGCCGGCACAGGGGTCATACGGGAGTCACGTGCCGGCACAGGGGTCATACGGGAGTCACGTGCCGGCACAGGGGTCATACGGGAGTCACGTGCCGGCACAGGGGTCATACGTGACTCACGCGCCGGCACAGGGGTCATCCATGAAAGTGAAAGGGCGTGCCGGAGCGCAGCTGACAGTCACCAGGACACGCTGCCGTAAGGGCTCTACTGTCGCCACATTCCACTCCACAAAGCGCGCGGTCAGGGCTGCCCAGACGCGCGCTCTCAAGTCCGCCATGACCGTGTCCCTAAGTCTGACTACAGCTCCCGAAGCTTCTCGGCGCGTGACGGAGGCGAGCCCGCCTCGGGATCAGGACGGACTGGCCAGAGCGCGCAGGCTCTTCCTTGAGGGCACTGCGCTGGGAATGAGGCTGCGGTGCGGGGGAGCCGTGAGGACAGTGCTCTCCAGTCGGCTCTCGGGACGATCTGCTTAACTGAGGTAACCTTATTCCCCGCTCTTGTGGTAGAGGATTGACCCCCAGCTAGAAACATACAGAAAATGCTTTTAAAATCTAAATACTGGGGCGCCTGGGGGGCTCAGTTGGTAGGGCGACTGCCTTCGGCTCAGGTCACGATCCCGGGGTCCTGGGGGCCCTGTTCAGTGGGGGGCCTGCTCCCCGTGCTTGTGTTCTCTTTCTCTGGCAAATAAATAAATAAAATCTTTAAAAAAATTAAAAAAAATTAAAAAAAGAAACTTCAGGTTTTTAGTCAGTGTGCTTAACTAAGCAATGATGCAATAGTTTCAAAAGGTTGTTGTGCGAAGTATACTAATTAGATTTTTTAAAGAAATTGTATCACGTTCAGAATCTTAATGCACAGTTTGTACTCATCCTCATAGCTTTCCATCTCATTCCTCGTAAAACCCTAGGCCATTACTATGAGCTACTAGACCTGTCTGATCTGGCCTCTTCTCTATGCCCCTCTGCAATGAATCTCTGAGCTCATCCCTACTAACCTCTTCCTTGCTTCTTGTACTCAAGGACACTGGTCTTCTTGCTGTTCCATAGCATTAAAGTACTTTATTAAAGAATACATGGGCGTGGCATTTAGAGAAACCAAATTGGGGCTTTTCCATTCATTGAGGGCCAGAAAATTCCCACGTTAAATGGCACCTTGCACAGATATGCTCGGAGAGATGTGATTTGAGAAATTCGTTCCAACTAGCAGCAATCGACTTTGGAAAGACCAAGTACTCTCTCTGGAACGGCTAGAAAACACTCACGGTTCAGCTGACTGAGCAGTCTCTGCCTCTTTTTCCACTGCTGCCTACTTAGGCCATCCTTATGAGGGTGGTCTTCTCCTGTAGGCAGTACTGAAAGGCTGTACTTGTGCGGGGAGAGCGAACAGGTGCGAATGGAGAGAGAGAGCAGGCTGGTGTTTCTGATCTATGAAGCCACAGGACCGTCCGGGTCCACTTAGGTGCATCCCCGCACCTCCTAAACTCTGTGTTCCCCTACGAGTTCATCCTTGGCTTTCCTTGCACTTAGCATAGTCTTCCTCAGTGAACACACCCACTCACAGCCACGGCTACTCCTTGATTTTATTTATTTCAGGTAAAATTTTTGTTTTCAATTTTTATGTGTTGATGCTATTGGTTAAGGAGCATCTTGCTTTTGTCACATGTTATATGAAAAAGTACTCGATAATACAGCAGATAAAGATCCATGGAAGACAGTAAGATAGTCTCACAAATAACTTTTTCAGAATTTTAGTCCAGTAAAACTAATTGCAGTTGAAAAAGTACATTTCATAGCAAACAGAAATTTTTCCTTTAGAAAATAAACTCTCTGAAAATAAACTCTCAGTACTTAATTTCTTGAAGGTATCTCAACATACTAAAAGGAAAAAAAAAAGGTGAACATTTTCCCCTATAGTTTTTTGCTTTATTGTTTACCTCCAAAATCAATACAGGAATAAACTGGGGGAGAAAAACAAGCAAAATACCTCAGGTATTATAGAAGAGTCAAAACAAATGAATATTTTCAAAATTATAAGGAGAAAAATAAGTAAATTGCCATCTCTATCCCTAGTGTAGCTGATTCCACTTCTGATGCATCTTGTAATTTAACCTCTTCTCTTTCTCTGGGCACCTTCCTCTCAGCCAACAAATACACTTACATATTTCTAATCTTAAGAAACAAAAACACCTTTTCCAAATATCTGCCTCTTTTTCTAGGTGTAGATCCTTCGAAAGCTAAGCTTCTTGAAAGAAGGCATCTTCACCCAATTCTTCCCTCCCTCCTCCTCCTCCCATATTCCAGGGGACCTGTTTTCTCATCACCCACGAGCCCACCAGCGATGGGCTTCAGTGCTTCTCTCGCCTGATGCCCCCTCCTGCTTCATGACTTGGCGTCCCTGTCATATTCTTTCACGACCACCTTCCTACCCTTCGTTAGACCAGCTTCTATCTCCTTCATCCACTTTAACATATCACTGATCCCGGGGGCCTGGGCTTTGATTTCCTCCATGCTGTTTTGCGATGATCACATCTGCATTCCCAACTTCTATTAATACATCTATTCTGACAACTTCCAAATCAGGATGCTTTGTTCAGACTTCCATCCTACACCCTGGAGCCAAAACTTTAGTCGTTTACTGGATTTTTCCACCTAGACAGCCGCTAGGCCACCTATATACAATACACCCAATACAGAACTCTGGTCTTCTTTCCCCAGCTCGCTTCCTCTCCTTTATCTCCAGTTTCTTGAACAGTACTCGTGACCGCCCAGTCCCAGGGCTCCCGTTCTTGGATTCGTCTGAATTCCTCACTTCCACACATGTCTTATTGTCCGTCCTTCTTTAAGCTGTATTTCTGCAATTTTTCTCTTGTTCATCAATTTTCCATCTGCCGCTAAGTGAAGGCCTTCTTTACTCTCCATCTGGACCTTGGCAGGAGACTCCAACGGCCCCTGCTCCAAACTCCTTTGACCAACTCAGTGTCTGCACTGTCACCTGGAATCTTTCTAAACTGGATGTCTGACCTTATCATTCTTCACCTAAAACTCATGAGGCTTCCCAGTGCAAAAAGGATAAAAACCTGAACTTGCTCAGCCTGGCACCTTACAGCCCTCTGAAATCTTAATTTTCTAGCAGCACCTTGGGGCATGCCCCCCATCTCTTTCTCTTGTTTCTGTGATGCTGAACCGGTTATGGTTCCCTCCTACACTCCCCACCTTTGTAAAATAATTCAGTTGATGCCAGTATTTCCAAAATTATTTATTTATATATGGGGTCAAAATCAGGTTTTGTCCTAATTCACTGTGTGGCCTTGCATAAGTAAGTACGGTCTGTGCCTCCGTTTCCTCGTCTATAGAGCAGGGATGCCAACTTCACGCACCGTCGAGGGTCACTGTAAGGGTTAAGCCAATTAGTAAAGGTAAAGCCCTTAATACCTGACACACAGAAGGTGCGCAATACACTTTGCTGTTATTATATTATTTTATTATTTTTATTGTCACCTCTCTTCCTCCCTACACTATAAACACTACGAGGGCAAGGAATACTTCACCCTGTTTAAGAGTTTGGCAGCTAGTAGAAGCTCCAAAAGTGAATGTGAAATGAGTATCAAACACATTTTTTCATGATTTTACACACATTTAAAGAAACGCCATTTAACTATTAATTTGCTAATCTGTACCACTGAGAATCCGTGTATTTGGGGTGGTCTAAATAAAATGTTTCAGGAGATTATCTTTTTAAAAGTAAAAGGAGCGGCTTAATTTCAGCTGAATCACACTGAACTATTATACCCTGTGGCCAGCAGGACGATTTAGTCTGGTCTGATTCAGCAAACCTAAAATACAGAGTTGGAGATGGAGAAGGTCAGCAAGCCAGGGGAAGGCTGGGAAAGCTGTTACCAGGATTTTCTAGTCTTCTCCCCACAACAGAAGAGCTCTCAGTGTTTTCATGGTCACTATGCTTCAACTTAAGCCAGTGAACTGGATGGCGCCATACTTATGCCTGTGGCGGCTCAGCGATGTCATCCGCACCAGTAGGAATTCGGAAGTTCATAGCATATAATGAATTCCTTATTCACAAGATGAGAAGGCAAGCCCCAACAACCCATCTTTTGCCCTTCTGCTCTTCTCAGCAAGGGGACCATCACAGCCTCAGTGTTTCAGGCGCTATGATCTTTGCTGAGACGAGAAAGGAAGGGAACAGAATTTGTAAGAGACAGGTGCTTTCCGAAGTGCATCACTTTTATAGAGGGTCGGAAAGGGAACATGCTTCATAAATATTATACCAAGGACAAAAATAACTGGTGATATGACCTGAGGTGGCTGAGTTAGGACAAGCCCCTGGTAGAGGCCCAGGACACCGTGCGCATAGGGCTCATGGCACCGTTTCCTGCCCGGCACGCCCTGGAGGGTCAGGGCCAAACTCCCCAGCCAAATGACGGGGCGTGCCTCAGATGCGCACGGGCGAACATGTGCTGAGGAGCTTAACCTCTTTGGGACTCCAAGAATTTTTAATCTGTAAAGGGAGAGGTAACCAAAAACAGTGTTTAAGTCTGTGTTTGTGTGTGTAAATGAGACAACACAAAATGAATACATTCACCCTTAATAAAATAAGGAATAAGAAGTTAATTCAGTCTGATTCTTTTTTTTTTTTTTTTTTTTGCTTTTCTTTTCTTTCTTTCTTCTTTTTTTCTTTTTTTTTTTAAATGCGAGGGAAATAGAGTGAAGGGACTGCTGAGCGAGCCAGTTACGGAGAGAGGCATGGAGACTCCAAGGGCACAGGAATTCCAGAAAGGGAATTACGGACCCCCGTTCCCCCTGGGGCTGTCCTCCCCAGGGACAGCTTCACCATCTTAAAACGGAGTTTAAAGCACAGACAGGATCTCGGATGGTCAGATCTCTTTCAGGCAGCTTCTTTTTAATAGGACACAGTATAGGGGGAGGAGACGCAGCCCCAGAGGGCCGAACAACAACTCCAAGGACTGTGGTCTCCGCAGGTGGCTCCCGGTGCTTATCCCGTAAATCCAGTCTGATGATCAGACTTACTGGGCAAACTCCTAGTGACTCTTCAGTATCTGTTAATATCTTCAGTATCAATACACCTCAGAATCGATGTATAAGACACCCAGGGTGTTGGTATGCACAATATTTAATAAGCGTTCATTTTTCTGTCAAAACTATGACACATAGAAAGAAACGAGAGTTCTACTTTAGGTAAAACAAGTTTGCTATGAAGAGGTAGATGAAGTGCTGAAAGAAAATGCTCGCAGACACGAGATTACAAAGTCCTAGCCTTAATGAAGACACAGAACATCCATTTTTCTTCTCTGAGTCTGAAATTGTGGCATTACAGGATATTAACGAGTATTTTGTTTTCTTTTTGAAGAGAGCTATTTGTCTGAGAGAGAGATGCTAGCAACCACACACGCTATAGGAATTTAGCAAGTGAATAGTAACTGAATAAAACTTATTTTATCCTTTTTTATAGACTATGTCTGAACAAAGTTAAAGATCACAAATCACTGATAAAGTTTTCTGTATGCATTAGTTCAGCCACAAAAGCTAAGAAAGGAACAAGAGCTCACACTCTGCCTGTGAAGGACAGTGTCACTAGCACTAACACCGGTGGGTATCTTTAGGCAGCTAGTGCCCCGGCCGCCGAAGGCAAAAGCATCTGGGACGCTGTCACCAGACTTCAGTGTCCCTTGCACAGATGCACATTGAAATACTGTGTGTAAGAGATGGAATGGAAAACATTTGTCTTCCCCACCCATCCCTGGTCAAAGTGTTGCTGTTTCCTTATAGTCACTAACGGATACCTCCTACGGGCACATTCTTTTTGTATACCTTTGTCTGGGCGTCCACGTTGGCCCCTTGGTTTACGAGGACCTCAGCCACATTCACTCTGTCTTCTTGAGCAGCCAAGTGGAGCGGGGTCAGGCCACTCTGTGAAAGAGTCCAAGGACAGTCATCTTAGAGAAGGGAGTGCGGCACCCCGGCACGTTCCAGCAACGGCTCAGGAATTCTACGAGAGGAAGCCTAGAATTCGCACGCTGAAAAAGTCTGCAGGATAAGTTTACACATTAGCACAGAGGGCAACACTGTTAGCTGCAGGGGTGGTCCGAACCTTGTGTCCTCATCCCAGACTCAGCGACTATCAAGGTCTTCCTGCATCTGCTTCAGTCAGCCCTACTTCCTGTCCACTCTTTTCTTTGTGGAAGCATTTTAAGGCAAATCCCAGACATTAGATCATTTTCCTACTACCTACTTCAGTGTTCATTAGAGTCTTTTTAAAAAAAAATGATATGATCTAGTGTCTGGGATTTGCCTTAAAATACGTCCACAAAGAAAAAAAATTTTAAATGAAGAAACAAATGAAAAGCAGAATCAGGCCTGTAAATAGAGAAAACCAACTGACAGCTGCCAGAAGGAAGGGGGATAGAGGGACGGGCAGCATGGGAAAAGGCGATGGGGGGATAACTGGCGTCCCATTATGGAATGAGTAAGTCATGGGAACAGAGAGTGATGACAGTGTCTGAGGTGAGGGGACAGAGATGGACAACCTCACTACATTTGTGGTGGACACAGCATAAGGGATAAAGTCAGATCACTGAGTTGCCTGAAACGAATATAAGACTGTATGTCGACTATACTCAGAAAATAAGTAAGTTAATAAATATTCACCAACCCTCCCATCAGACTTTTTTTGCAAAATTATGTAGGAATTTCAAGATATTACCATGGGTACTGACATTAACAGGAATTATTAAAAGAAGAATTAGGGATAAATTAAAAATGATGATAATGTATTAATATATTAGTTATAAATTAAAAATGATAATATATGATGCTAATATTTTCTCCATTAAATATTAAATAAAAAGCTGATAAATATCTTCTGGATGCGGCTTCTGGATAGGAAAGCTGGCCTGGGAATGCAAAATGAATGTCACCTCATGAGAATTTCCAGGTCATTTGGACGGTGTATGTGGCTACCGAGACTGAATATTTGAAGCTGTGTCTCCTACAGAACATGCAGGCTACCTGGTTGTTCCAACAGCCAAGAAAAACTCACCATGACTGTACTCTGCTTTAAAAATCCTCTGCAAACAAACCAACCAATAAATATGCTCTGTAGCTGTTAAAGGGTCTTTTCATGAATACCAGTTAAGAGAATGTCAACGTGTCCAGGTTGTTTTCTTTCCCCTAATATGAGCACAGAAGTGAACCTCGGCGTCCCGGCCGCCTTCCGTCTCCTCCTCTAGCACCTGCAATGAGAGCCTCAGCTGTCCTATCTGTCAGCGGAGAGACGTGGATCAGACACAGCGGCAGGAGAGAGACACAGCCCTCGAGATGCTGAACATTACTTAGTCAGGCGCTGTCCTGCCATCAAACTGATGATAGGGCTCAGGAAGAGTCATTTGCTCTTGACTTTTTAGTAATGTTTACAGGATTAGGAAGGATGCCCATTCAAACTGAAAAAAAAAGAGGAAATATGGAAAGGAGGGCTGATACATTTGATTGAAATTTAAGAAAAATAAGCTGGGGCCAAAAGTGGCATCATGCAAACACTGACATAATCCGAGAATCGTGCCCCCTGTTCCACTTTATTGATTCGTTGCGTCTTTATTTGGCTTCCAGTCAGCTAGCGCAGGGCCCTGTCAGCTTCGGGGTGCGAGACACTGGCTGAGCGCTGCCACCCTCCGCGGGCACCCATAGGACAGGTGTGGTGTCCTCGGCCCCAGCCGCTGTTGCCCCTGTCCCCACCCCATCCATGCTCTGCTTTAGAGGAAACAGATATTTTTAGCCATAATATTTTGTAAAAGTGTCATGGTTAGCTAGTCTAAGTTAAAGACTTTTCAAGACTTCTGCAGATTCTTTACTGAGTGGTTCTCAGCGAAATTTCTGGCACGTGCCGTCCTCGCTCACGCTCCCCGGGCTCTGCTCACGCCTCTCCTGTGGGCCCCCACTCCACCTGGGCCAGGAAGTCACTCACAGCTCTCCTGGGTTTCCCTCTCCCTCCTGGTCTCTCCAAGGCTCATTCTGACATTTATCCGCACACCTATGTGCTCACCTCTAGTAAGAGCATCATAACTCTGCCCTGAAATTCGGTTTTCTCGTCTGTCTTCCTCAAACCACCATGAGTTTGTTAAGGCAACTGTTGTATCTTTAATCTTCATGGAAACAGTGTCGAGCATGTAGCACTTACTAGCATCTACTAAAGGATTAAATCAGAAGAAAACACATTCACCTTTAGGTAAAATAGGATAAATAAAAACTTTGGTTTATCTGCATGATTTTCATCTTTAAAAAAGATTTTTTAAAAAACTGTGTGATGGTTAAAACAGCCCCATTTGACTTCAGAAATTACCTGTTAATCTTTTATAAGGTTTCAGCCATTGCTCATTTTAAAAATGGCATTTACTTGGAACAAGAGAACTCTACCCACTCAGAATATCAACAGCCCTGTTTAATATTCCATTAGCAGTACAACGGAATGGAGCTACTTGTGGTCTGCAAAATCCAGGCAGGAAGGTAGGTAGGAACATCAACAGCAAAAGCGAATCAAATCAAATGCTGACACTTCTGTAGTCACTGGGGCTCGTGGCCTCTTTCCCTTAAAGTGACCAGGAACTGCTGGTGACTAATAAGAAAAGAGCAAAGTAAAAAACAGTGACGTGTTTGATTCAATGTCAGTTTTCATAAAAGCTACGTCTTTCTTTTAATATTTATTTTTTAGCAAGGACATAAAATCTAGTGTTAAGTGGGGACAGGCAGGTGTTTAAAACTCGGGCCGTTGAGACAAATCGAGAGAACTCTCTGAGCTCCTCCTTGCATACTGAAGATCTGCTCATGCTCTGTGTTCACCCCAAGGCTTATATTACACTTTCTAGAGAACAGGGCAACTGAGAAAGGAAGCAAAGATTTAGAAACGCCTTCCCATCAGATCACTTCCAGGTGGTGCGAGCTCCTCAAGCACACTGAGCTAAGGGGAAGCCAGCTGATCCACTTTCTAAAATTTCCCCAGAAGGATTTCTGCTGCTGTCAAGTTTTTTCAGGAAGGGGGCTGACTATGTCCAGGGGGCGCTGGTGAACTATGTCAAGCGGTCCTCAGAATCCCCTCGCTCACGTCCAGCCTACCAAACCAAACGCTGAAGTATTTTCAGTCTAAACATTTTTGTGATGTTAAAACCGTAAGGACACTGCAACTAGCTGACTGGAGGATTTTACTTACTTATTTTGACTGGAGGGTTTTAAAGAAAAAAAAGTCACTCTACTTTGGTATCAAATCTACTGAAAACATTTACCCATTAACCAGTGGTTAAGGCCTAGACTGTCTCTGAGAGAGTCACTGAGCTACAGGATTCTGTCAGAATGTCCTTCAATTTGAGAAGACCAGGTCTCCTACCTCATTGAGACCAGTTGAATTTTATAGCAGATTATTTAAGCCTGGTCTCTGTTAATATTTGAAAGCTCAAAATCTCAAAAAAAAAAAAACCCAAAACCTCCTGATAATGGCTATTTGAAATTTCTCTGTGATTCCTATCAATGCAGATACACGCACTCCTAAAAGGCATGCTTAGAAGTAAAGACAGGAGGAAATCAAATTGTTACACCAGAAAAAATATAAAAAAGCGAGTTTGCTCTGCAATGATCACAAAGGATTTTCAAGATACTAAAACCGAAAAAAAGGTTTCCCTCTTCTCTCATGAATGTCTTTCAGCTGCAGGAAGCATTAGTTTACAACCTGGGGAATTCAGGTTAGTGCAGCATAAGCTTTCCCTCAAACTGTGAGAGCCCAAGATTGACAACTATCCTTTTTCTGCTTAAGAGAAGGTGCTGGGTGTTGTCAGTTAATCTTGGCGACATCTCTGCGAGGCAAACATTTTGTCTGCATTTACTGGAGGACAGAGCTGAAGCTCAGTGAGCTCACATGACTTGTCCAACCCAGTCACATCAAGTAAGAGTCAGGCTTGGGAGTCACAGCCAGGACATTCAAGGTCTCTGTCATTCCAAGACACAGGCCACATTTTAGGGGGAAAAATTAAGTTACTTTTTATCTGTCATCATAAGACTCTTGCTCTCTTGAAACTCGACTCTAGTATGTGAGCTACGGCTACACCATCAGCAGTGGTAGAGAAGAAGCAAGGGAGCTTGGATTATCAAGAATTTGGGGGCACACTTGCAGGCTTTCGTGTTATCTGAAGGGAAGACTTAGAGACACCTGTTCCATGGTCTGAGCAGCTCTCAGACCTCAGTATTGATAAACAGTTCGGCAAACCCCATGTGTGCGGTGAGAGGCCCTAACTCCGTTAACATGTCTCTGGCCCGTTGTGAGCTGGACTTCTGCTTTGCGTCATAAAATTCTTCACAAAGAGTTGGGATGCCAACCCTGAAGGCAGGGGAGTTTGAAAAATTTGGGAACCAGAGGCTTCATAAGTTCCTTGAAATTGCCAATTTACACACAAAGACTAACAACCTTCCCAACCTATGAATAAAATAGTTATTCTAAATTTCTGTTAATGACCTCTCTGAGGGCAGCACCATTTCCAATACCTGTAATCTCAAACTTAAAACCAGGACAGGCATGGACGAGGTGCCCCCCAAATGTCTGCAGACTAAATCGAGAGGCTGCAATTTACAACTTACTACTCGCTAGGTTCCGGTCTGGCCACAATGTTGCTCTTTGAATTAACTTTCTAACAAAATTCCATAGTATCCAGAAAAACTCTGTGGACTTCATTTTCAGGGCTCTCTGTTATTCTGAGAGGTAAGGTTCTGTTGTAAGAAGGAAGAAGAAGGAAAGTCACCTTATTGCTCAGGTTCACGTCAGCGTTTCTGCTGCGGAGCAGTGACACCATGTCCACGTGTCCTTCCTGAGCCGCAAGATGGACGGAAGCAATGCCTTGCCGGGTCACCGCGTTTGCATCAGCACCGTATTCCAGCAGAGTCGTCGCTATGTCCATCTGGCTCTTTTTGGCAGCGATGTGCAGCGGCGTATAGCCATTCTGTCAACACGAATCACTTGGTCACATGCCCAGGAACGAGATAGAAATGTGTGCACTCTCAAATAGTACGCGCTTCCCTTTCTAGTGATTTTCTTCGATGGTTTAAAAATTCAGAATCACATAAGCAAACTGATAAATCGAGCTGTGCCATTGATGTACTACCCTCATCCTTCACATTCCTAAATCAGGATACTGTGATGGTTTAATGCTAGCGAAATGGAGTAGCACTGGTTTTACAAAAGGAACGTAGACTTCTTTCCTGCAGGTAGGTAGTTGGTAGGTGCTCAATAATTACTTGCTTCATTTAAATTGTAATGAGAGGAAACCCAAGCAGGAAACAACAAACAATATGGGCATGTTCTGAGCTATTATTCTGCCTTAAAAATAGCCTTAATGGTTATTTGTTGCTAATAAGTTGAAATATGTAACGTTCATGGTAGTCAAGATGTTATTATCTACTCTCATAGCCTTTTTGTTTTATTATTTCTTTCTGAGCAGGCTCCCAAGGCAGGGCTTGAACTCATGATCCTGAGATCAAGACCTAAGCTGAGATCAAGAGTTGGATGCTTAACTGACTGCATTACCCAGGCATCTTCCTCTAGTAGCCCCTTTGATTGCCTCTTTTACAAAACTCTAGTTTCTCTGTTATACTTCGGCTGAACTGGTTTCCCAAATAAGATACAGCTCATGTTTCTGTTCTGCCTCTCTATCAAGAATGTCTTTCCCCACCCGGTCCTCAGGGCCGGCATCTTCCAGCTGAAGTTTCAGCTCAAGGGTCATATTCTCAGGAAGTGTTTTACCTTCTCCTTCCTCTCCTACATCCACTTCAGTCTGACTGACTCTAATCAAAGTGCTGGAGACATTTAGTGGCGCTCTTTCCTTTCCGCACCTGTTTCCTCCTGCTAAAACACTAATTTGCTGAGGGCAGCTATTGTGTCATATCTGTCTTTGCATCTCCACTAATGCCTCACGGTCACTGGTGAATCCTAAGAATGTGAGTCAAACTTACTAGAACTTTTGGAACATTCTGGGATCGTCATCTTGGCTGACCCGTGGCACTCAAGGTAGAGGAGACCTAAATTTCTTTGGAAAACTGTAATTAACTGTGCCTCAGGGTCCTTCAGAGTCCTTTGAGAAAGAAAGGTGCCCTGTGCTAGCGAGGGGACCCTGTCCTGCCTTATAGTCATTTAAGAGAAATGCAAGATTATATTTTGACTTGGGCATGAATCTGACTATATATAATAAGCCAATAAAAAATTAAAATGACTTTTACAGAAAAGAAGGTTGAGAGAAAAAAAATTTGTGGATTTATACACAGGGAAAGGATCCAAATCTAGACACTATCCGTCGCACTCTTTCCAAGCAACACAGATGGGTCAGAATCAACACAGAAGGCGGTGGGGGGCTCTGTACCACTCACAGGCCAGCCTACCTACTGCAAGCAAGCCTCATATTTGAAGTCACTAGCATGTCCTAGGTTTCCCCACTTGACAGACATTCTTCCTATAATCAGTTGTACAGGATTTTAGCTGTTGGATATCAACAAAGTGAGTGGAAACACTGCTTCCAGACTCTGAAAACACCCTTGCCAAACGGGGTGGGCCAGGGTAGAAGATTTTATATCCCTATTTTTAGTGTGGACCTAGTGCCATCTGGAAGCCCCAGCTGACCTGGGAAGCATTTGTCCCTCTGCACAGACACACCCTAAAGAAATTGCCTTCAGAGCCAAATGTAGAGCTTTGGACTGAGCCCAGCTCTACAGCGAGTGACAGGAGGGGGAGAGCTGTTTCACTCCCGTCCCCAACCCTACATAAAAGACAAAATTCACAAAACGGTGCTAAAATAGGACATCTGATTAGTCGATATGCCTAATGCAGGCTAAAGAGAGTGGTGACAGTGAGACAGTCTGCGTTAGCTTCTTACTGGACACCTTACTGCTATTTGTTTTTGCATGGACATAACCTTCACACTAAAGGGGACAGATGCATTTATCAGAAGAGAAATAAAGTAGTGAGAGATTCAACTACAGAATCATCTTAGATATTTTTTTCTTCTTGATGTAGAGGACAAAATGCTTGCCAAGCGTGCTGTTACATTTCAAGATGAAAACAAAAGGAAATGCAATTTTAAATGACCCAAAGTAATATACTTATATGACGGTTTATATTTTTTCTAAGAAATTTCACCATCTCTACTGTTCCACATCAACAGATATCTCACATATTTTATGGAAGAGAAATCTGACAAAGAACAAGTTATGGCTCACTATCCCTCCACGGGTGCCTGGGTCATGCCGGGATTCACGCCAGTCCTCCTTCTAGCGCAAGGTCCTGCCTCAGGAAAAGATTCTGCTAACACGGATTACAGAAACCCGTCTCCTCTTCCACACCTTCCTGCTTACCCCATCACAAGATCACATCGTGTTTCTAGGACGCGTGCGCATCAGAAAATATGTTGGCAATTCTACAAAAGACAAGGCAAGAGAGCACCATATACCCTAAGGACCAAGCACGTGGATGGAGAAGGAGTTCACACTGCAGTCACAGCTGTCATAGCTTCAGGCTCCAATCAGGCCTTTTACTGAGCCCTTGTCCCCCCTACTACCAGATTCGGAAATGCTAAAGCTTCCCTGGCGTAGAGGAGGCTATTTGCCAGCCTTATAGCCATTCTCTCTCCTTCCTTAATGGAAGTGCCCTGGCAGTGTGCCCGGCGGAAAAACTCCACTCCCTAGCTTCCCTTGCAGGAAGAGGTGGCCGATGGGGTGTCCGGGGAAAGGGCTGGGTGGAGCTTCTGGGAACGCCCATGGCCCGACTCTCCTCCTGCTAGTGGCTTAGAGAGAAGCCTGGCATCGGGGCAACAACAATCTCTCAAAGGAAAGTCCAGAAAAAAAAAAATCACCTGGAACTTTCCTTAAGACTCTGGAAACACTGAACGAACAGCAGCAACTACCCACCAGACTGTCTATAACTGAGAAGAACAGCCACTGTAGCCGGATGAAGCGTGACGGAACAGGCCTTGCTCCAGACCGACGCCGAGAAGCAGCTCCTGGGAAGGGCCACTGCCCTAGAGAGCGGGGGCACCTGGGCGCATGGCGGAGCTACGCCTAAGGCTCAAGGGCGGTGAGAGCTCTCTGCCGCTCTCTGTTAAAGACGCTCTGCAGACAGGGAGACGTAGGGTCTTGTGTATGAATATGAAGCAGGCACCCAACCGCAAATATACCAACTACTAACCTGTTTCAGAGTTATTCGTGGACTGAAAGACAGGTGGGCGCAAAGGTGGGCTGCACTCGCTACGCGACACTTCCTACTTCATGCATCTCGTCAGTCCCAAAGTGCTTGGCACAGGTGTCAAAGTTAATACTCTCATGTGAGGAATGAATCATCTGCATGCTACTTATGGATTGCTTACCAACAATCTAGGGGTTTTTATAATATAATAAAAGTGGCCCAGACGCAAAAGGATATTAAAATATACTGAAATAAAATAGCTAATCATTAAATTATACTGTAAATTTTTTCATTTTTTTACATTGTGATAAAATAATATACGTTACATAAAACTTACCACTCTCACTGTTTTTAAATGCACAGTCAATGTGGGCTTTCCAACATTACCACTGTTCATCTTCAAACTAACACCCTATCCATTAAACACCAACTGCCCGTTTCTTCTTCCCTTCGGGCCCTGGCAACTAGCACTCTCCTCTCTGTCCCTACAGGACTGAGGTCAGACAATATTTGCCTTCTTGTCATTCGTGCTGCAGCCGGGGCCGGAATTTCCTTCCGCCTTCAGGCTGAGTGATCTCCACGGTGTGGATGCCCCACATTGTATTTCCCCACTCATTCTTCCACTGTTGCTTCCACTTGTGGCTCTAGGGAATAATGCTGCTATTCTTTTTGTTTTGTTTTGTTTTGCTTTTTAAAGATAAAGCTTTATCAAAAGTCAAGGCATGGCTTTATGATGGAAAAAAATGTCAGGATCAGAACCCAGGGGGGCGGGGGGAGCCACGTTTAGATGAAAAGCAAACTTAGGGGTGTGATTCTGAATTCTAGACCTCACTGGGTACAGTTCTAGGGAGGATGGGGCAGGAGGAAATTAAGACACAGAGGTAAAGAGGTTCCGAAGAGAAACACTTGTCAAAGTCAACCTACTTCCTCAAAGAAGCTACCCGAAAACCTCTCTTAGAGTCTCCAAAGCGTTCTAGAACAGCCCCGTTCAGATTTGATTACGACCGATTTGACGGAAACACTAAGGTTAAAGGAGAGCCCTAGAGATGCCCCAAAACAGCAGAGTAAGAAAACCCTACAGTGCAAAAAGCTTAAAAGTGCTCAAAGTCCCTCCAACAGCAGTGCTCAGTAGAGGCAGCGGGCAGCAGTACGCCAAGGCCCACGCCGCCTGGTGCTCGGGCCACAGCTGCCCGCTCAGCTCCACGGCCCGGGCCCGGCTCACCAGCTTTAAGTAGACGCTTCCTATATCTGCCTCTCAGATCAGCATGTCTGGGTGCTTAGGAAGCCACACAGCCTCCGGGTCTCTTTCTGAGAAGCGTGGGTTGTCTACTGGTCAAAAATGGCCTAACAAGAGGAATAAAGATTCCCCTGAGGGATAACAAAATCACATAAATAAAACCTCCCAACCTATTTTATGAGACAAAAATAAACAACTCGGAGGCAATGTTTCACAGCTGGAAAAACAGAATGCATATTTTACAACTGACAACCCCAGCCTTTCTTACTCGCTCAGGCCATGCTGGTGTTTCTAATGTGGGTGCAGAGTCGGTACCTCGGCTTCTCCCCCACGGGCCCAGGGAGGTCCCGGATTTCCAAGGAAGATCGATGGGCCCTCGAGTATTTACTGAGCATCTACCCCATCACTGACCAAGCAGCGGAAGGCACAGGTTCCCGAGGCGCCTCTGCGTGGGAGGCGATGCCCCACGGCAGCCAGGGGACGGACGACAGACAGCGCGCACGCCGCCCGCCAGCCCCCCAGGGCAGGCCAACCCCAGGTACCTTGGCGGCTGCGTGCGGTGAGGCTCCTTGGTCCAGAAGCAGGAGGGCCACTTTCTGATTATCGTAATGCGCAGCCACATGCAGTGGGGTTAGCCCGCTCTGAAAACACGTGCAGAAACGACAACCAGGTAAAAAGTCTCTTAACACCAGAGGCCTAGATGGAGGAGGTGGGGTTAGTCTGGGTTCAAGACATGGTGCAATTCACATCCCACAAGCTTTGGACCCTAGCGTTCGCCTCCCGTGTCCACAGGGCTCTTCATCCTAGGAGACTTAACTCTGCACCAGCCTTAATTGGCGTGGCTGTTGGAGCAAAGGCTTGTGTGGTTACCATGGAAACGGTCTGTTACAGGGTGGTCAGCTCCTACCTTCCCAGCAGCGTCCGGAGAGGCACTTTTCTGTAGCAGGAGATTGGCTACTTCTAGCTTCCCATATTTTGCTGCCACATGAAGGGGAGTAAATCCTTTCTGAAAAAAGAAACATAAAAATAATGAAAAACAGAAATGACACGAAGACGTTGCTTTCCTGCAACCGATAAATCATTCTAAAGATGAAGCACAGTTAAGCCTGCACTGAAGGACCAACACAGGATGACGGCAGCCCGAGTCCCCTTAACGAGGAGGAGCAGGATTTTTCATCTTCCTGTCTCTTGGCTGAGCCACCAGATGCCGCTAACTCTAGGACTTCTCAGGCGTCTGACTGGAATGATGTAAAGAGCTGGCTCTGGGGTTTATTCCTGCTCTATTTTAGGTTCCACATTTTGGGAAGATTAGGTTACTGGGTCCCAGGCCCAGTCTGGATTTGGAGGGCTTGTGAAAATCCAGGACAGGTCTGGACCTCCTGTGATCTCCTATCACTCGACCAGACCTTCTGCGTTCTCTTCTCCAATTTCTGCGTGTAGACACGTTGTCTTTCAGTATGCTCCAATCCTCAGAGTAGGAGTCAGAGACCCTGCATCTCCGCCACCACAGGTGAACCGAGTCACAGCACACGGCTCCAGCCCAACACACCTGCCCTTACATCCACAGGGATCTGGGCATCCACGAGTCAGTCAGCATGCGTGGCTGATGGAGGGTCCCAAGCACGAGTCAGAGACTGGGGGGGTCCTCAGCACATCTGAACTCATGAGACTCAAACCGACGATAGCCAATGGGCAGCTGGCACGGTGCAAGAGCTAGGACAGCCAAAACCTAATTACCCATTCACTCTGTGTCACATATTAAAGGGGATCTGGGAACTGTGCATCTCAGCTCTACTGAAGAGCCTAAAGAATCACCGGGGTCAAGCTGGAGGCAGTCATCATTTATTCAGATAGTTTTCTAAATATTTCCAATTATTGCAATCAGCTTACTGATTATCTGTAGTCACAGATTACACTTACTGTAATCACACTATCACACTTCTCTGCATCCAAGCATGAGAGTGAAACACCCATTTCCAGCTTTCTAAGACATGCCATAGGCCAATTCATCTTTCTATCACAGTCGCTAGGTTTACATAGCATCACCAGAAAGTGAGCTGTAAATTCTGCAGCCCACGCCTGCAGAGCGACTGAGCAGTAGGTTCTTGCTCGAAGGCATCAGAGTGGAGATTTGAAAAATCAGACCATTAATCACGCAAGACAAGAGCAACAAAAGAAGAACAACAAATAAAAGTGACCCAAGAGAAATTCACCTCCTGGTTTAAAAATGGTTTGGATCCTTGGCTCTGGTTGTAAGGAGGAGGGCTTTTGGGGTACATAGCAGGGTTCCAGGATCACCTTGCATACCTTTGTTGTTATAGAGAGAGATGCGCCGTGATCCAAGAGGAATGCAGCTACATCCTCATGTCCTTCTCGGGCCGAGAGGTGGAGGGGGGTGTACCCCGACGTCGTGGCTGCGTTCGGAGATGCCCCTTGCTGCAACAGCTGCTGCACGATATCCGCCTTCCCCAGGCGGGCGGAAATGTGGAGCGGGGTTTGGTCATCCTAAATCGCAAGGCAGAAACACCAGGCTCATCAGTAGCGACAACGGTGGCTGTGAGACGTCCAGCAAGCCTTGCCTGGTGTCAGAGGCTACCTCCAGTTCTTGGATTCACTGCTAAAAACCGTCCCATTTATGATCTTCTCTAATATTCAGAAAGGGAAGATGGTGGCTCTAAGCCCTTAAATACCTTTCAAGTAACTGTTCGTATGAGAAGGGTGAAGGGCAGTTCTGTCTCGGAATTATCTCCTCTACCACCGGCCATACTTTACCAAAATTTTAACCTCCAACGGTTCCTTTTTTGGGAATGAATCCCAGTGAGACTCAAATAACTAAGAAGGGGATTAGGCACCATATGGAATGACTTCTTGTATTGGTGCCACCTCATCAGAATCAACAGAGGGGTGGGTGGGGAGCACAGGGGACCTGAACAAGCGCTCCCAGCCGAGAGGCCTGCAGGCCGCCCCACCCTCTGCTTGCCAAGTGGGACATCCCGGCCTGGGCTGGTCCGACCTCAAGAAGGAGGCCCCTTGTTACAATTCACCCCCAGGCGTGAGGCACCCAACCTTGCACTCTTAGGATCCTATCCCCAAGGCAGAGAGGGACCTTTCCTAGTTTGCCCAATGATGCCCTGTGGTGGCCATCCAAAGGGAAATCCCACACTTGAATGGGAAAAAGTTCAGGTGAGTACTTCCTGTAGGGCAGGTAGAGAGAAGAGGCTGGAGCACAGGAGACAGCATTGAAGAGAAAAGTAGGATAAGAGTCAGGGCCAAAGCAAGAGGGTAGAGGTAGGAAGTATAGTAGGAGTTGGGGGTGCCACAGGAAGAAGAATATCAAAAACAGAAAAAGATACTGGCACAGAAAGATCTCCCATAACTCCCGTCCTGCCACCACGACCACAGGCTCTGTCCTGAGTACTCCACCTACATTCATTCATTCATCATCACACCAGTCTTATCACTAGCAACTATCGGGACCCTCGGGTCCTATATGAAGAAACTAGGAAAAGAAATGTGCCACAAAGATGCTGATTAATTGCCCAGCATTACAAAGCTAGGGAGTGGTGGATCAAGATTCAGCCCCAGGCAGTCTGGCTGAGGAAGCTGGGTTCTGAGCCACGATGCATACTGCCTCCCTAGTGAAATCATCACTGTGCATTCTGTCCTCCACTTCGGCTGCTGGATGAACCATTCTCTCGGTACAGTGCTTGATACGGAACAAACGACACTCAGAAAATGGGAGGTTTCTCGTAAGCCATTGCACTTTACTGATGAAGCAGACTGAACCGATCTTTTTAGATTGGGGTTGAGAAAATTAAAATCCAGGGGCCAAATCCAGTTGCCACCTGTGTTTATAAATAAAGTTTTATTGGAAACAGACATGCCCATCTGCTTATGTAGTACTGCCTATGGCTGCTTTTTGCTCTAGAATTGTCAGAGCTGAGCAGCTGTGACTGAGATGGTACATCTGGCAAAAGCCTAGAATATTCACTCCCGGGCCCTTTACGTAAAGTTCTCAGGATCCTCTGTAAAATGCACCAAGTGGCAAAGCAGTCTATGGGACACTCGAAGTGTGTGTCTGCTGCTTAGAAAATTACAACCCTTGTGCTCATCTGCAGATTTCATGCTTACAGTCATCTAGTTGTGTTCGTTCCCACATCAGTATGTTTGTACTAGTTGCTTTACTAGTTTGTGTTATATTGCACTAATTACTTTAATTATACAATCACATAATATGCTAGCAGGTAAAATACGAGTATGAAAGGGAAGGCTTAATTTTTCCCTAAGAATATTAGGGTGAAAGCATTGGAGAGTGTTGATAGAAGCTGATAAAAAGCAACTGTGGTCAAATTAGATCTGGGTGGAACGGCTCAGTACATTGGGGGAATACTATAAAAGTCTAGAAATATTCTGTATACAAACTGCTCCACATGTGTCTTAGTTTTCTATCTAACCTGAAACTAGAAACTGCAGACCATGTAAATAAATGGCAAATAAATGTACATTTATAATATGAAAGTTAAATTAAGCCGTTAAGGCATTTATATTTATTTACGATCCCGGACCTGAATGGCCATCGTGGTAACCAGACCAACTGCCCATCTCAGTAGTGACAGGTTAAGTGTGTTTCATCTGGATGGTAAACACCAGGCAGAGAACGAAGCACGCAAACTCAACCCTGAATTCTATGTAAAGGCCCATCCCAGAAGCCATTCCAATTCAAGTCTCAGGGTTTATGGCTTCACTAATCATGAAGAAAAAGTAAAACCTTCCTTTTTCTTTTTATGAATGTGACAAGTGACACAGACGTCAACCAAGAGAGTCCAATCACGCTTGTGAATTGAGCTTGTTCTAGAAGCTTTCAGCCCAAGCCCTTCTCCGTGGACTGTGAAGAGCTCCGGACCAGTCTCGGTCTGGCTCCAGATCTGCTAGGGGCTGACGATATGCCAAGGACACAGAGTTCTCTCTGGCACAAAGTCCTTGTTCCATTTAATTTTGTCAAATAATTGAATGGACAAATGTGTTAGGATTTTATTTTTTCTTTTACAATATCACATGGTTAGAGAATTCCCTCATTACTTTATAAGAGTATTCCTGGGAGCGAACATGCATGTGTTTAAACCGGGGTTTTCTGCAGCAGGGCAGGTGCTCGTGTGCTGCACATACCTTGGCCTTAGCCTCCACCTGAGCTCCGTCTTGCAGCAGATACCTCACGACCTCGGCCTGGCCGGACCGGGCCGCCATGTGCAGCGCTGTCTCTCCTCTCTGCAGAACAGGGGCCACAGGTGAGTAGCGGCAGCTCTCGGGAAGGGGGCATGCTCTATTTGCATAAAGCGTATGATGGAGGGTTTTCTTTTTCTCTTTCTTTTTTAAGGTAAAAAATAGTCCCAAGCCCTTCCTTACTGAAAATGAGGAAGGACAGGAAAGTAGAGACTCAAGGAGTTCACATCCACGTGATTCACGATGGAAGGGCTGGGGTGACGCTGGGGAGCTCAGCCCCTGGCAGTCACAGGTGTTGCTCCTGTGGCTTCCTGAGGGCCTGAGAGGTGGATGCTCACGGGAGCCAAGCAGGGGAGGAAATGAGTGAAGGATGGCAGCTGGGGAGCGCTCCACGAGAGCCCACAGCATCCCCACGCCTGGCCCCACGCCTCGCCCAGGGGAGGGGAGGTTTCAGTGGCCGGCAGGAGGCCTGCCCTGTCAGGCCACACCTTCCTCTTTTTCAAAAGCAGTGGCAGTTTGGAGATTTTCATATACTTCTTCAGCCTGGCCCCCCAAATCAGACTTGCACCCAGAACAAAACAAAACCCAAATCTGCAAGGGCAACAGACGCAGGCGAAGGCCAGACCCGCTGCGCGGCCGGTGCGCCTTCTCTGCCGATCTCTGCACACCCACGTCCTGTCTTCGCACATTATCCCAGGGGCCCTTTTCTTTGTCCCTGGACTCTTCCCCCCTGACCATCCCCTCGCTTTCACCAAAAAGAACTGAATTCAGATCATCTATTCATTTATTTAATTATCAATGAAAATATAAAAAACATGGACAGACAGAACCAAATCGTCATAGAAATCAAATAGATTCTCTCACTCCCCTGACGCCCACCCACAGATTCCTTTTCTAATGAAGCCTGGCTTTACCAGGTAGCCCTCCCCCGACAGGACACACAAGGACACATTTCACATGTGACTTGTTACTATGTTTCCTGGAAAGGCATAGGGGATACAGTTACTGTACTATCCAGGGTCCTCTTCATGAAGGAAAACCTTCTCTCTCTGCCGGTAGTTACAGGAAAGATTACCTGTGACTGAGACACTGGTGTGTTGCTATCTTGCATGTGTGCTGACCTGGGCTCCGGGAGACGGAGCCTTCCTGGGGGCCCAGCATCACGGGGGTGCAGGCTGCCCTTTCTATGCAGCGTGCGCTTTATCTGATTGTTACTGCTGTGGGTGCTCACGAGTCCGACTAGTGTTCTTAGGCTTGTGGTCTGTTACGCTAAAACACTATGATGTCGAACTTAAAGTGCTGTAAAATAATGTTAAATGCCACATGCAGATCTAGGGTGAGAAGCCACTTCTCTACTACTTACTCTGAAATGGGTCTCACGGTTCTGCAGAGCAATGATTAGTGTGGAAAAGCAAAACCATCCAATAATCTAGGAGCATGGCTTTGCTATAACGATGGCTTTGCTATAACACGGTCAAAGACACTAAGAAAAATTACTCTGAATTTACTTGAAATGATAATAATGATAATCTGAAGTCCTTCTTCAACATGAAACACTTCTTAAATGCTCCTATTGTTTTAAAAAAAATTCTTCCCCTCCAACGAAGCTATTTTTAGAGCATAACATCCAACAGTAACGTATCTATTAGGTTAATACACACAACCCGTGAGTCCTAACGATTTGTGACCAGCTAGCGACTGAACAGATCTGACCTTCGAAGGAAAGGAATCCACGGGCATTCTTAAACTTTGTCTTTTAAGCAGCCACAGTAAATAGTAATTAATTTAATTATAATAAAAAAAGTAAGGAAGAGCAATCTTCACCCGTTTCTTAAATACTCATAACTGGTCCTTCTTTCGTAAAAGGATACTTACCACATTGGTGGTGTCTGGAGAGGCCCCATGATGCATGAGTTGGGATACGATATTCACATGCCCCATGAAGGCAGCAACATGGATTGGAGTAAGGCCCGACTAGGCAGAAAAGAGGGAAATGTTGGTTTGAGATATTATAATAAAAAGGCTTTGTCTGCGGCGCCTGGGTGGCTCAGTTGGTTAAGCGACTGCCTTCAGCTCAGGTCATGATCCTGGAGACCCGGGACCGAGCCCCGCATCCGGGTCCCTGCTCGGCGGGAAGACTGCTTCTCCCTCTCTCACTCCCCCTGCTTGTGTTCCCTCTCTGGCTGTGTTTCTCTCTATCAAATAAATAAAATCTTAAAAAAAAAAAAAGGTTTTGTCTGCCTGCCTCCCTGCCTGCCTTCCTGCCACCCCCCCACCCCCCCACAATATAACCACTTGAGTGATCATATCAAAGACATCAGGACATCGCCTATTGTGGGCACAGAATGAATAAGACAGACATATCAGGACACGATCATCATTTCCTTAAGCAGGTTCAGTGATTATGAAAGACCTATGTCATATCCACTAAGGAAGAAAGATTTCCTATATTTTATAAAGATCAATGAGAAAAAATTAGAGAAAAATGACTTAAGGTTTTTCCCCTTTGCTACCAAACCTTCTTTATCTGTATGAATGTGTGTGTGTGTGTGTGTGTGTGTGTGTGTGTGTGCACTTGCGCGCGCACGCATGGGGTGGGGGTGGGGTGGGGGGCGGCGGGGAGAAGGTACCTAATGCCAACCTTCTAATAAATGAACAAATCAGCATTAACAGCTTTCATCATTTAATTTTTAATTTTATGAATATTATAAATTAAGGTGACATAATTAAGGCAGATAAGAAATGGTCACTAGACTACACGTTAAATGTCATGTTTCTCTCAAATCCTGCACACACAAAGATATAGCCGTGATGCTTGTGCTTTCTATGTGAAATGTCACCATTTTGTAAGTTAGTAATTTCATTCCACTTGCAACAGGAAAATCATCATTTGGTAAAAATATTTAACATGGCTAGAAAAACCTACTGGTTGTCTTTTTTTTAGAGAGTGACAAGGAGATACCAATCTCAACAGAAATTTGAGAATTGTCGAAAAAATATGTGAAAGGAATTCCGCTTAATGATAGATTCAAGACAGAAGAGCAAGAATTCTGGTTGCCGCACCTTCAGATAGCAGGACGGAGGGGCCTGGGGAAAAGCTCGGTGCTGCATTTGGCCCTTCTCTCCGTCAGCAGGGGGAGTCGTTAGTACGTGTGCGGGCCCAGCCCTCATCTCTGGCCACCCTGCCTTTGGAGCTCCCAGGGAGCAGCCCCTTCTCAGGCGCTCACATCTCTGGATATTTTCTCAAACATCAGTCAAAAAAACGTTATTGCAGAGCCCATTCTGACTTTAAAACAGGTTGTTGCGCCCTGAGAACAAGCTTTTAAAATCACTGGTGCCATAATAAAGCCATAAGAGCGATGAAAGAACAAAGCAGTATTAATATTTTCAATCATTTTAAAATTGTGTCACAGATCAAGGCAAATATTTCATTTGCAGAAAAGAAACTCAGGCAAGGCAGCAGTCCCCAGGCTAGGTCTCAAATTCTCTATTTGCTTCCAATGTTACAGTCTTTATTGATGCACTCCACAAACCTTTACCGAACGGCTTACACTATGTCGCTGGCATCTACAGGCCAGTAGGACTCGGCCTGAGCCCCGGAGCCTGGACTCAATGGGGCAGGGGAGCAGTGAGGTCATATGTGCTTTGACGGGCATAGGCACAGGGAAGAGGCGCTCCGAGGAGGAGCTCCTAGCCCAGGCTACGGGTGAAGAAGGTGGCCCCCAGTCCCATCCTGGTGGGAGTGCAGGATTAGCCGAGCGAAGACGGGGTGACCCATGGAGGGTGCAGAGAGGGGGAGGGGAAGGAAAGGTGTCCAGTGTAGGGAAGTGCCACGGCTGGCATCCAGGGAGACCAGTGTGCTGGGGTGGGTAGGATGGAGAGCCCCGAGCGGGGATGCTGAGCCTGCTTGCCGTGTTGCAGGCTCGCCACTGGTCCTGCTGGAAAGTTCCTCTGAGTTCATGTCAGTTTGGACAGAAGGACTCTAGAGCCAGTCCTTTATTAACCCGAGCAACTGTGTGTGTGTCATTCATTCTGAATGCTGAGAGACAGCAACACGCAGAGGTCAGGGTGTGCGGAGCTCCTCGAGCGTGGCGCATCTGATATTCTGCACCCCGTAATTCTTTGTTGCAGAAGGCTGGCCTGCCCACTGTACCGTACTCCACGGCATCTGGCCTCTAGCCGCTGGACACATGGACCACCATCCCGCTAGCACCACTGGAAAGACCTGCAGACGTTGTCAGCTGCCCCCCGGGGGGCAAAGTGCCCCCACTGAGAAGCACCGCATGACGGGACTCCATGTAAAGTGCGCTTTCAGTGACAGTGCCGCTCAGCCCTGAGCGTGGCGCGCGTGTTTCGGATGATGTGTCTGTACCCATCCCCCTGCCACACACCTGTCTGTTCCCCGGACTCGAAGCCCCGTGGGCGAAGGGCTTACTAAATCATCAGGGGCAACCGCACACAGCAAACTAGCTGCCTGGTGAGGATGCCTCTGGGACTCAGCTGCGAAGGCAGCCCCCGGGGACGTGGGGACCCAGAAATGCTACTGCCCTCACCTCGGTTACGGCCTGGATGGATGCACCGTGTTTCAGAAGGAGCTCCATTACTTTAATTCGATTCTTCTTGCACGCAATATGCAGAGGAGTAAAGCCGTTCTGAAAGGGACAAAGACACAGAAGTACATGACCGCATTCCATGGAAATCCTACTCCTCTGAGTGGGTAAAATGTTTGCAAGATGATGTTCTGTAAGGATTAGAGAGTAAATGAAATGAGGGGTTAAACAGAATGCAGATTCTCTTCTGGAAGTGTAGGTTGTCTGGCTGCTCCTAGAAATCCGCAGTACTCTGGGGGCAGGAACAGGAACTGGATTTTTGTCACAGACTCTTGGTAGCTGAGGCAAAAACGGTCGTGCATTTTTTTTTGGATTATTTTATTTTGGAATTCACTCTTCCAAATAATATGTCCCTCCCTCCTCCATCTCACTTCAAATACAGACTAAAAACAGCTGGGCCCGAACATCTGTCCTCACCCCCAAGCCCGGCCGGCGCCACTCAGTGCTCCCTGCTGTATTTTAGGGCAACTGCAAGAGCAGTTCTATCGTTTCCATCCCGTCCAGTGTTGAGGCTCAGACAGGTGCTTTCTCCAAGGAAGCAGGAAACAACCCAACATTATTTGGATCGCTTGGTTTCATATTTGATCTAATAGAGGAGAATCGCTTGCTTTTTAACAAATCAGCTCCAAATCCTACCGCTGATAATTGAGAGCATGGGGCCGTTTTTGTTTGCCGCGGAGAGCTATAAATGTCAGGCTCCACCATGAAAGCCTACGTCAAGGTCAGCACAGGTGTTTCCGCAGCCGTCGGAGGCGGCTTACCTGGCCATAGTCCACCCAGGACGGCGGGCTCCAGCCTCCACACGTCATGGAATCTTCCGAGTCAGAGGAAAATGACAGTGAATGCCCACACCCTGTTTTAAGGCTTTCTTTTTTTTTGGTATGGAAAAATGAGTCATGATTGTTAATTTCTTTTCCTCCCTTCTCAGAATTCAAAGATGTGTCTGATATACTGAGCAGGTCAACAGCTCTTGAAATGCTGCTGCAGTAAAAGCTTTTAGTGACGATGAGAGGCTGGGGTCAGAGTCTCCTGCCCGTTCGGAAAGGGGGACAGCAGCAGCAGGAGAGGAATGGTGACCTCTTCTAAATCATCAGTTAATCAGATGACAGCCTTTACCTCAAAATTGCTAGTCAACTTACATGTTTTCCCTAATTGTTGTGGACTGATTTTTTTCCCCTAAGCGTGGGTGCTTATTCTGAACTAAATTTATACAGCTTACCAACTGGGATTATTCATTTTTCCAAAGACAAAAACACCATCTCGTCAAGAAAATCAAATTATAATACAGCTAGGGTTAAAATAACAGATCATTTTAGGAGTTAAGACTACAAGTCAGACCCATTTTAACAGTAGGAAAAGGAGATGACAGGCCATATGTTAGCTTACATGGCAAACATAACATAAAATTTTAGCGCACAGATTCCTCGACTGCTGATGTGTAAGAGAAAGCTTTTTGACCACTTTGCCTCACGCTCGGGAAAAAAATTTCAATATGCATAATTATAATTTTACCCTCTGTGAGATAAGCATGACCACCTCAGCCTTTTTTATACTTACACAGTGTTTGGGTCTTATTTCTGTAAGAGATTCACCAGTGCAACCATAAAGAGGTTCATGATTTAGTCCCATCGGCCTTGTGCATGTCAGAAACAGGTTGTTTCTTTAAAGGATATTTGGAAAAAGTTTATAGGAAGTAGGTTTATTTAACTAGCCCTTCTGTTTTTACCTCCTCCAAGTAACCCCTCCTCACGCAGAGGTCGCCGGTTCTCAGCAAGACAGCACAGGCTTAGCCACTCACCAGGGCTTTGGCATTGGGGTTTGCTTTCTTGTCCAGGAGAACCTTGGCGACTTTGTAATGGCCGCAGTGGGCGGCCACGTGGAGGGCAGTCAGGTAGTCATTGGTGACATCGTCCACGGGCACGTTATGCTGGAGGAGAAGCTGCACGCAGTTCAAGTGGTCCCCCTGCGTGGCCATGTGCAGTGGGGACAGTCCGTTCTGGAACACGCAAGAAGACCAGAGTTGACTGTTCTACCTTTTAAATACAAATGCGCCAAACACAAAGGACACCACAAATATGAGAAGGCGAGAACCTAGTTTTCACACAGAAATGCCTTTTTTTTCTTTTTTACAAGTTTTTTTTTTTAAGTTTTATTATCTAAATTCCAGTAGTTACCATGTCATATTACTTTTAAGTAAAGTCTATACCACACACAGGGTCAAAGGTCAAACTGGGCCAGCCAGGCACCCTCTTTCTAGAAGGTTTTGATGATTGTTTTGAACTATAGCTACTTTTAAGACTAGTCCTCTCACTTCTTTCATCAGTTGAAAACAATTTTTCTAAGATAATTTCTTTTCTGATTTTAAAAATAGTTGTGAATTGGGGTGCCTGGGTGGCTCAGTCAGTTAAGCATCCAACTCCTGATCTCAGGTCCGGTCTTGATCTCGGGGTTGTGAGTTCAAGCCCTGTGCTGGGCATGGAGCCTACTTAAAAAAAAAAAAAAATGTGACTAGCACTAACATCCATTATTTATCATATTCCCAGTTAACTGGAATTTTTTTTTTAAAAGATTTTATTAATTTGACAGAGAGAAACACAACCAGAGAGGGAACACAAGCAGGGGGAGTGAGAGAGGGAGAAGCAGGCTTCCCGCCGAGCAGGGAGCCCGATGCAGGGCTCAATCCTGGGTCTCCAGGATCATGACCTGAGCCGAAGGCAGTTGCTCAACCAACTGAGCCACCCAGGTGCCCCTGGAATTTTGTTTTTTTAAGATTTTTAAGCCATCTCCATTCCCAACATGGGCCTTGAAAACACAATCCTGAGGTCAAAGATTGCATGCTCCGCCGACTACACCAGCCAGGCATCCCTGGAATTCTTAATATTTAAGAGCAAAAAGTATCTAAAAAAAAAAAAAGAAGAAGTAGATTGGTATTCATTTACACAAGTATTTATTTTTCCTTATGTTACTAACACTTGATATTATGTTGATTTGATTAATAAAAAAAGATCCGACTAAAAGAACACATTTCCTTTCATATCAGCGTAGAAAGGAAAATTTTCTTCTTCCATCAGTCTGGTGCCCCCCTGTGTCTGCGTTGAGGAAGGGCAAGGCACTGAGCCACTCCTTAATTAATGACGGCCTCAGTTTACATCAACTGCGTTCAATGACAGAATCGTGTGCGGTAGGAGTAAGCCAAAAATTCTTTAAAGAGTTGTGAGAAGAAATGAAGTGGCTCAAAGGTACATAAATCCTTAAAAACAGGTTGGAGGGACATTTAGCATCCAGTACTTGTTTCCCAGTGAAGACAAAAATAAGGTATTAAGATGTCAGTCGTTTCGAGCATGCTTCCTTTAAATACGGAGGCAAAGTGGAGGAGCCTGGGAAATTTCTAGAGAATGCGATTATCAAGAGAGGCTCTGTTAATCAGTGTAACATAGTCTAACATATATGGGGGAGGGCAGGAAGCGAGCGCCAATTCAGTTTCCAAAAAACTTGCCATCGGTGAACTTTGAAAATAATGATGTATTAAATAGGCACTGAGGACACCGGGATTTATGAACCCCCTGGGCCACGTGATTTCCCCTAACTTATCTATAAATGATATAAAGTAGGCGATCGAGAGAGAAACAGCGCAAGCCTGCCTCTAGCTGCTCTCACGGTACTGTTCACTCCCTGCGATATATTTCAACACAAAACTAGTTGTGTTCCTTGGAAGTAAAATTTCATGGATTATAATTTCCCCAGATTGCCTGGCATACACAGAAAAATAAATATTCATGTGACTTTAAAGACTTCATACGTGCTCAGTCAGAATACTTCTGCCTAAAAAATCCCACTCCAACATTCTGAATCCGAGCAGACACTACGGGGCAACAAAGGCTGGGGACACTCTTCATCTGAGATCCTGCCACCCGTGAGCAGATGCTCTCTCCCTTCCTCCCTGCCAAGACATTCCTTTGCTTTATGTTCTGAGTGGTGAAGTAAACAAAGAAATAAAATCGCGGAGATCACATGACAGTCCTGGAGAGTAGACAATGGGAGGCAGTACCAACAAAAGAAGAAAATTCCCTAATGATACACAAAATAACAATATATGAGCAGGTGACTTATAGGTCATTGGAGAAGGAGGAGGAGAAAGTAAAGACTATCTGCCCTGGGGAGAGGGGTCTTCTACATACTGCCCCCTCCTAAAACTGAAAATACAGATCCAATATGATGGGTTTTCTTCGCTCAAGAAGATGAAAGCCTTGAGGAATGAAACAGATGGCCTTGAATTCAGAAACACCTTCGTCCACTTAAGGTTCATCAGGAGATGTTTCTGGAAGGCCTACTATGTGCCAGACACTCATTTAGGGGCTTGGGGTACCACACTGAAGGAGGCAAAGCCCTTGTTTTCATGTTACCAAGGAGAGAGGTAGTACATCAGAAGATACGCTAACAAGAAGGCCTTTCTGGGAAGAAAACCCTGGAGTTAGAAAGTGGGTGGAGACCGCAGAGATCTGGGACAAGCTGAGGGCACTCAGTCTGCAGGCACAGGACAGGAGGATAGACCTGCGTATTCTGGGAAGCGGAAGCAGACCCACTGGCTGGATGACGGTAGGGAGCAGAACAAGAGGTAAGGCAGAGAGTGATCAGACGCTGGTCAGGATTTATTGGTGCAGGAGGACACTTCTGAACACACACGGTAGATGTGACCTATGTGTATCTGTCCTTTCCCAAGCTCCAAAGTGACTTAGAAGATAGACTTCACTAGGGCACACATGTGTTATGCCCACCCACATATACCCCCAAAACACAAGGGGAAGGAAATAAAAACAGATGCGTGATGTCTAGAAATGTTAGGATGTGAAAAGAGGGTTCAGTTTGTTGACACATCTGGCAGAAGAGAAGGTGGGACGCAAAGTGTGGAGGGTGTCGTCGGCCGTGCACTGCCTAATGCTGGACGACAACAGCTCTTTGAAAAGAAAAACCCCACTGTGTAGTAGCATTAGTCAATCCCCACAGGGTAAAGAAGCCCAGTGGGACCGCTTTCAAGCCATCAACATGATGTCACTGAACGCAGAACTGAACACAGAACTGGAAAAAGATGTACACGACAGGCTCACTCATCTGGCTCCAACATACCGTTGGGTAAAATAAAGACTTATCTCTCAGATGCCCCAAAGGCAGGGCATACGGAAACGCGGCACAACTTGGAAGGTAAAGCTGAGGCTTGGAGTCCAACGCAGGATTCCTTCACCTGTGTATGGAGCCGTCAGGAGTCCGGGTCCTTCAGACCCAGCAAAGCGAGATGATTGCCCCTTGTCCCTCACAGGAAATCAGGAGTTCAGTCTCCGGAGCAACGGAAGCACAGCGATTCTGGACGCAGGAGCCTGGGCAGGGGCAGTGCTGACGCTCTGGACTGAGACCAGGTGCTCACAGAGAAAGGAAGGCTGGTGTGGGCGTCAAGAGTGTGGTCTCTCCAGTTAGACTGACTGGGTTCAAATCCTTGTTCTGCCATGAGTGGAGATATCTTGAGAAAGTTCTCTATCTATCTATCTATATTTATTTATAAAGAGATTTTATCTATTTATTTGACAGAGAGAAACACAGCCAGAGAGGGAACACAAGCAGGGGGAGTGAGAGGAGAAGCAGCCTTCCCGCCGAGCAGGGAGCCCGACGTGGGACTCGATTCCGGCTCTCCGGGATCATGACCTGAGCTGAAGGCAGTTGCTCAACCAACTGAGCCACCCAGGCACCCCTTGAGAAAGTCATTTTATCTCTTTGGGTCTCAGTTGCTTCATCTGTAAAAGGGCCTAATAGTAATAGCAGTGCATCACTGTGAGGATCCAGTGGCTCGATATACGTAAAGCGCTTAGATACCATGTAAATATTCGTTGTCACTATTGTGATTGATGTATGCATACAGGACTGGGAGAATAACAGCCTCTTCTCCTTTTTCTTACTCTGAATGTACTGAAATAGTTTCTATACTGCAAAAGATCAGAGGATTTGTCTCTCAAAAAAATTGAACTTCCCAGAAAAATGGGCAACTAATTGTGACATGGGGGACGCATCTAGCCCATCACCAGTTGAGCTCTGCCTATACTCTCATAAAGTTTCCACTCAAATGTTAGTGCTGGACACTGAGGGCAGGGTAAAGACATCTGTGGGAAACCCCCAAAATGAAAGAGAGAGCCAAAGCCAACACAGAGAGAAAAGAAATTGTGAAGAATTAGGAACAGAAGAGAGGCAGGAAAAAATTAAAGTTATCTTGGGTGTTCTCAGAAAGGTAATAGACTATACTGCATCCATTAACCAAGAACTGGATGCTTTAAGAAAAGAAGTTATCAGAGAACAAGAAAATGTTCTTGAAGAAAAAAAATCAAGGAAATTTCTTGGAGAGAAAGAGAAGACAATGAGATGAGCACAAGGGAGAAAAGACTGAGATAGCAATTTTATTTTTAGCTATGCCTTACTGTTTTGATGAAATGAAAATTAATTTTGATGAGAGCAAGGGGTTTTAGGCGGGAGGTGACACGGTTTTGTTGACATGATCCAGCTACTCTGACTGCTGTGCACTGGGAACAGGGCTGGAAAAGACCACGGCAGGATGGGGGGCCAGTGAGGAAGCTGTTGCAGGGTCCAGTTAGTAGTGGGGTGGCTCGGAAGACAGCAGTAGAGGTAGAAAAAAGATAGGTGCAGATTTCCTGATAGGACAAAGCAGGAACAGAAGGGCTTAGATGGGAAGCACTCCTAAGGGCAAGGTGTCATCACATACGATGACACATGGCGGCTGTTTATCCCTCTTGGTAACACTTCCCATGTCTCACTAATCTAAACCTGGCATTTCAAAGGAGTGAGGAGACTGTTCAGACCACCTCCACCCTGCTCCACCTCCACGAGGGTTGTTGAGGAAACACTGACCAGAGTACTCGCAAACAGGAGTAACGTGTGTTTGTTGTTTTGATGACATTTAGAAATAAGGCTCTTTCTAAAGCTTAATGCAGCTTGCAAAAAACACTGATTTGAAATCATCTTTGACAAAGCAGGAAAAAATATTCAGTGGAGAAAGGACAGTCTCTTCAATAAATGGTGCTGGGAAAATTGGACAGCTACGTATAGAAGAATGAAACTAGACCATTCTCTTACACCACACACAAAGGAAACACGAAATGGATGAAAGACCTCAACGTGAGGCAGGAATCCATCAAAATCCTGGAGGAGAACATAGGCAGTAACCTCCTTGACAACGGCCACAGCAACTTCTTTTAAGACACGTCTCCAAAGGCAAAGGAGACAAAAGCGAAAATGAACTTCTGGGACTTTATCAAAATAAAAAGCTTCTGTACAGCAAAGGAAACAGTCAACAAAACAAAGAGGCAACCCACGGAATGGGAGACGATATTTGCAAATGACACTACAGTCAAAGGGCTGATAACCAAGATATCAGAACTCCTCAAACTCAACATACAAAACTCCTCAAACTCAACATCCAAAACGATGATCACATCAAAAAATGGGCAAGAGACATGAAGAGGCACTTCTCCATAGAAGATATACACACGGCTAACAGACACATGAAAAAATGTTCGTCATCACTAGCTATCAGGGAAATTCAAATCAAACCCACACTGATATACCACCTTACACCAGTCAGAATGGCCAAAATTAACAAGACAGGAAACAAGTTTTGGAGAGGCTGCGGAGAAAGGGGAACTCTCTTACACTGTTGGTGGGAATGTAAACTGGTGTAGCCGCTTTGGAAAACAGTGTAGAGATTCCTTAAAAAATTAAAAATAGAGCTACCCTATGACCCTGCAATTGCACTACTGGGCATTTACCCCAAAGATACAGATGTAGTGAAAAGAAGGGCCATATGTACCCCAATGTTCATCATAGCAATGGCCACAATCGCCAAACTGTGGAAAGAGCCAAAGTGCCCTTCAACAGAGGAATGGATAAAGAAGATGTGGTCCATATATACAATGGAATACTATGCCTCCATCAGAAAGGATGAATATCCAACTTTCGTAGCAACGTGGACTGAACTGGAAGAGATTATGCTGAGTGAAATAAGCCGAGCAGAAAAAGTCAAGTATCATATGGTTTCACTTACTTGTGGTGCATGAGGGGTAATATAGAAGATAGTAGGAGAAGGAAAGGAAATGGGAAGTAGGATAATTCAGGGAGAGAAAACATGAGAGACTTTGGACACAGAAACAAACTGAGGGACTTGGAGGGAGGTTTGGGGGGATGGGAGAGCCTGGTGGTGGGTACTGAGGGCACCTATTGCATGGAGCACTGGGTGTGGGGCATGGGCAATGAATCTTGGAACACTGAAAAAATAAAATAAACTTTAAGTAAAAAAACCCCACACTGATTTGACTAATAAAAATTGTGGGACCCAGGTATTCTGTATGTTTCAAAATTTATTTACAAATATTCTCTTTTCAAATAGTGTCAAAAGGCTTTATCATAAAAATGCAGAAGACATTTTGTAAAACATTCATTTTAGGGCAATCATCATGCATTCTTTTTGCGCATGTCAACTTCCCCAAAGATCCAAACAAGATGCTGTCTTTCCAAAGTTTCTAGAATTTATCAAATGATAGCCTCTCTAATAATCTGTAATCCTGGAAGAAATAAACAAAATGGCGGGAGAAAGAGAGCCAGCACCCAGACTTTTGAGACTATAGATATTGTATTTTCTTTCACCAATAAACAATCATTGCTGAACTATGAAAACATCATAACATAAGATCAAGCAGTGTTCCCAAAATAAAGCAAAAACAAGCAACACATACAAAGAAGACAGAATGTGCTCCATCAAAAGGCTTCATAAACCCAAACTAATTTTGAGGTTCTCCAAAGATCCAAACTAGGCTACTCCTCCTTGCTAAGTTGGAACAATACCATTTTTCTACGATTCAAAAGGCAGTTAAATAAGTTCAGTAAGCAGTATAGGGATGTAAAGCTAAATACAGTCCACGCCCAAAAACTTGAGAAGAAATTACCTTGGTTTTTGAAAGAATGGGGGCAGCTCGATCGAGCAGCATCTCCACCACCTGCTCGTGGCCACTCCTTGCTCCACAGTGTAGGGGCGTTAGACCGTCCTGTGGAACAAAGGCAACATTTTCAGTGAGATTCAATGGGAAATTCCAAAAATGCAGTGTATTTCTTCAGGATCTGGTGCAACATCCAAATGCTGTGGACTTGTGACTTTCAAACATTTACTCACACATAAACATTTAATCAAAACAATTTCCTATTTCTAGAACTAAATTTTTCACAAGTTTAAGCAGTTGTAAAGTGTATAATTTCTCACATATTAGAATACAGTTGCATATAACACCCACCCTCATCACATCAAGTGCTCTCCTTAATGCCCATCACCTAACGACCCCATTCCTCCCTCCCCTCCAACAACCCTCAGTTTGCTTCCTACAGTTAAGAATTTCTCATGGTTTGTCTCCCTCTCAGACTGCTTCCCATTCAGTTTTCCCTCCCTTCCCCTATGATCCTCTGCACTGTTTCTTATATTCCACATGTGAGTAAAACCATATAATTGTCTTTCTCAGCATAATACCCTCCAGTTCCATCCATGTAAATGATAAGTATTCATCCTTTCTGATGGCTGAGTAATATTCCAATGTATAAATGAACCACATCTTCTTTATCCATTCATCTATCAATGGACATCTCAGTTCTTTCCATAGTTTGGCTACTGTGGACATTGTTATTATGAATATTGGGGTGCACCTCTCCAAATCATTACATTTGTATCTTTGGGGTAAATACCTAGTAGTAAAAGTCCTGGGTCATAGGATAGCTCTATTTTTAACTTCTTGAGGAACCTCCATACTGTTTTCCAGAGTGACTGTACCAGCTCACATTCCCACCAACAGCGTAAGAGGGTTCCCCTTTCTCCACATACTTGCCAACATTTGTAGTTTCCTGACTGGTTAATTTTAGCCATTCTGACTGGTGTGAGGTGGTATCTCATTGTGGTTTTGATTTGTAGTTCCCTGATGCTGAGTAATGTTGAGCATTTTTTCATGTGTTTATTGGCCATTTGTATGTCTTCTTTGAAGAAATGTCTGTTCATGTCATCTGCCCATTTCTTGACTGGATTATTAGTTTTTTGGGTGCTGAGTTTGATTAAGTTCTTTACAGATCTTGGATACTAGCCTTTTATCTGATACGTCACTTGCAAACATCTTCTCCCATTCCGTAGGTTGCCTTTTAGTTTTGATGACTGTTTCCTTTGCTGGGCCAGAGCTTTTTATCTTGACGAAGTCCCAATAGTTCATAAAATAGGAATTTGTAATAGGAATTTGACATTGGTCCTTTTCCTCTTGCATTTCTATGTCCATTTCACTTCCCTTATAAGGGGAGAGAAAAAATCTCAAGCAGACTCCTTCTCAAGCACGAAGCCAACATGGGACTCGATCTCATGACCCTGAGATCATGACCTGAACAGAAACCAGGAATTGGACACTTAACCGACTGAGCCACCCAGGTGCCCCATGCTTGAATATTTTTAATACCACGTCATATCTCTTTGCTATGAAAATATATAAGTTAAATTTTAAGAAGTCTAAAGATTTCCTGAGAAACTAAGTCTTTAAAGCATCAAAAATAAATCTGGGGTGCCTGGGTGGCTCAGTTGGTTAAGCGACTGCCTTCGGCTCAGGTCATGATCCCGGAGACCCGGGATCGAGTCCCACATCGGGCTCCCTGCTGGGCGGGAAGCCTGCTTCTCCCTCTCTCACTCCCCCTGCTTGTGTTCCCTCTCTGGCTGTGTTTCTCCCTGTCAAATAAATAAAATATTAAAATAAATAAATAAATAAATAAATAAATAAATCTCCTAGTTGGAATTATTATAATTAGTTATAATTAATTATAATCAGACACAATTGGCCAAGATAGTGAAAACATATTATAAATTTTATAATTATTATACAATACCAATTTATTAAAAAGTTCCTCTCTTAATGAGATGTATGTTTTCACAAATAGTTCACGTATCTGCTAATGAATATTAGTTATTGTGGAATGAGAGAGAGTCAGCATCGACACCATCCCATTTTTAAAAAGTCAATGCAGTCTTTTAAAATTTTTTCTATATTTTAAAAATTCCAGTATAATTAACATACAGTGTTATACTGGTTTCAGGTAGACAATCTACTGAAATGACAATTCTACGCATTACTCAGTGCTCATCTAGATAATAATCCCATTTATCTATTTCACCCATCCTTCTACCTACCTCCCCTCTGGTAACCCTTAGTTTGTTCTCTATAGTTAAGAGTCCATTTTTTGGTTTGTCTCTTTTCTCCTTTGTTCCTTTGTTTCATTTCTTTAATTTCACACATCAGTGGAATTATTGACTTATTTCATTTGGTATTATATCCTCTTGATCCCTCCATGTTGTTGCAAATGGCAAGATTTCATTTTTTATGGCTGAATAATATGACACTGTGTGTGTGTGTATACCTACCACATTTTAAAAAATATTTATTCATTTGAGGGAGAGAAAATATTAGGAGGGGAAAGAGCAGAAGGAGAGGGACAAGCAGACTCCCCACTGAGCAGGGAGCCTGATGTGGGACTCAATCCTAGGACCCTGAGATCATGACCTGAGCCAAAGTCAGATGCTTAACCAATTGAGCACTCAGGTGCCCCTACAGCACATTTTCTTTATCCATTCATCTGTTGATGAATGGGCTGATTCCATAATTTGGCTACTGTAAATAATGCTGCAATAAACATAAGGGTGCATATATCCTTTCCAGTTAGAGTTTTCATATTCTTTGGGAAATACTCAGTAGTGGGAAGATGGGATCATATGATGATTCTATTCTTAATTGTTCAAGGACCCTCCATACTGTCTTGCATAGTGGCTGCACCAGTTTGCATTCCCAGCAACAGTGTCGAAGGGGTTCTTTCCTTCCACACCCTCACCAACACTTATTGTCTCTTTGTGTTTTTGATTCTAGCCATTCTGACAGGTGTGAGATGATATCTCCTTGTAGTTTTGATTTGCATTTTCCTGATGATGAGTGATGTTGGTCATCTTTTCATGTGTCTGTTGGCCAACTGGATGTCTTCTTTGGAGAAATGTCTCTTCGTATCTTCTGCCCATTTTTTAACTGTATTATTTGTTTTTTGGTGTTGAGGTATAAATTCTTTATATTAATTTTGGATACTAATCCTTGGTCAGAAATGTCATTTACATTTTCTCCCATTCATTAGGTTGACTTTTAGTTTGGTTGTTTACTTTTCTATGCAGAGGCTTGTTATTTTGATGTAGTCCCAGCAGTTTATTTTTGCTTTTGCTTGGAGAAATGTTGGACAAATTATTGCCTGTGCTCTCTTCCAGGATATTTATGGTTCCAGGTCTCACATTCATGTCCTTAATTTTTGAGTTTATTTTTGTGTATGGTGTAAGAAAGTAGTCCGGGTTCATTCTTCTGTATGTAGCTTTCTAGTTTTTCCAATATTATTTGTTGAAGACACTGTCTTCTTCCCATTGCATATTCTTGCCTCCTTTGTTGAAGATGAATTGACCATATAATTGTGGGTTTATTTCTGGGCTCTCTGTTCTGTTCCATTGACAAATGTGTCTATTTTGGTGCCAGTACCACACTGTTGTGATTACTACAGTTCTGTAGGATATCTTGAAATCTGTGATTGTGATATCTCCAGTCTGTTTGTTTTTTTTCTTTTTCAAGATTACTTTGGCTATTCAAGTTCTTTTGTGGTCCCAGACAAATGTTAGAATTGTTTGCTCTAGTGAAAAATGCATTAAAAACCTGTAGATTGTTTTGGGTAATATGGACATTTTTACGATATTTGTTCTTCCAGTCGATGAGCATAGAATATCTTTCCATTTGTTTGTGTCATCTTCAATTTATTTCATCAGTGTTTTATAGTTTTCAGAGTACAGCTCTTTCACCTTCTTGGTTAAGTTTATCCCCAGGCATTTCATTATTTTTGGTACAAACACGATCCCAGTGTTTGTTTTTATAAATATTAGTACTGACATCTCATCTGCATAAAGAAGTAGATGGACTTTTGTTAAAGCAGCATCACTAATTCTTTGAACTCCTGAATTGCATGCCAAAGTCGCCTAATAATCTTTCAACAAAGACTTTTTTCAATGATGCATCGTAAGACAGCTCCTCTAAGGCCTTCATTTTTGCTGGCAACTAACCACCCAATGAGCAGAAGAAGTTGTTATTCAGTCATTAGCGTCACACGGTCATTAATATGACACTGACATTCTCAACTCTTTGCCTTGCTCCACTCTGTCCCCCTCGCCCCAGGTTTTGCACCCTGGGGCCAGGTATGTAAGAGTTAGTTAGGTCCTTTTTTAGTGGTAGGGTAGAAGAACTATTGAACTACAGGTTCGATGGGAAAAGAAAATTAGCAGGGAGTTGAGGAGTGGAAAGGTACTCACTTAAAACTAAGTTTCCCCAAACTCGATGGAGAAGTGTTTACACACTCAGATTATGTGTTTCCTAACCTGAAGATTCCCATGCTTGACAATGCCTACAGTCACATTTTAAGGTACATCAGAATGTCATTCAGTGTATTCAAATCACTTTCTGGATCATATGAAAGTAAAACCCTAATTATCCTAATTATAATTGGTGAGGTACAATCCTATTTCTAAAAAAAAAACAAAACAATCCTATTTCTAACCTACCAGCCACATCTCAGAATGAAAAGTCCTTAAAAAATGAAATTTGAATCACAAGCATGATATGATCTCATTTGATCATGCTGTGAACATGTTTAAATATTCTGCCTTTTATGCTGATTTAAAACATTTGTTTTTATAAAGCAAAGTAAAGCAATGTATAGACTTTAAAGTTGGAAACGACATTTTGCTAATAAAAACCTTTTTTAAAAAAAGGTAAAAACCATCATGATGTCCAAGTGTCTTCCCAATAAAGTAAAACCTGAAAATATCTGAAGGAGAAAAAATAATTATATCTACCCTACACACACACACACACACACACACACACACACACACACACACACACTCTCTCTCTCTCCATACGGACCTTGTCGTATTGTGTTTATGAACCGAAAGGTCAAATATGTTTCTTTCATCTTCTCCTAAGTAGACTCTAAGACACAAGAAATGACGGAATATTTGCAGACATGTTCAAACTACGGTCACACAGAAAAAATAATTATTTTAGCCCAACTCATTTATCCTTGAAAATTACCTTATCCCAAGCAAAGCCCTACACACTGAATGCCAAGTGGCCAGCTGAGAGCAAAATCTCAACTCCCCGATCCTTTGAAACATACTGTTCCTTACAGACAGACATATTTGCCCATTTCAGTTTTTTGAAAGAAGTTTTAATTATGGAAAATTTCAAACCTATTTCAGACTAAAGCAGACTGAACCACGTAATGAGTCTCTTGGTGCTCGGTATCAACTGTCACCTCCTGATCAAGCGTGATTTATTCACATCCCTGACCTTTCTCCGCTCTTATATTACGGTGAGGCCAATGCAGGCGATGATACCATCTGAGCCTCACAGCTAGCCCTCTACAGAAGGTACAACCTTCCTGTGCTAAGTGAAGACTCTAGGCCTCCAGCAGGCTCAGTGACTCAGCCCGCGTTGCCCAGGCTGACTGCAGAAGCCGGCCGGACAGGGCGCACAGACAAGGCATGTCTCAGGAAGAGTTGTTGCCACAAAGCCCCTCTGCTCAAACTTCCAGCCACCGTGAGCCTTCCCTTATCTACAGTCTGCAACTGCTGCCTCTGATCCCTGATGTTTGTTTATTAAAAACGCATCAACTCTGGAGACTCAGCTGGAGAAGGTAATTTTTTCACCAGAGCAAGAGCTGTGAGTGCCACTGTTGCAGCCGCTGTCCCTGTGGTCACCTGGTTTCGGTGGCCAGGTCAGCTGCTGCCCCAGGGTGAGCGCTGCGGTCCCCGGCTACCGCGAAGAGCCACCTGAGGCACAGCTCCCTCAATGGGCCTCGGACTTGCAGTATTTTTAACATTGACCGCGAGCGGCTGGCTCCGTTAGATCTTCTGCAGATTTGCTCTGCAACGTTTCAAAAGTGCGGGGCTCCGACAGCCAGGATCCCGGCAGGGAGCTGCCTCATCGGGAGCCGTACAGGATGTCACGGCCGCCTGGCCCGCTGCAGGAACATTCACAGGTCCCTGCAGAACTGGTGCGCAGAGTTAATGCGAGGTCTTGGGCGTCGTGGCGCGTACGTTAACAGGAGGCCAGCCGCCCAGCTGACCTGCGATGACACTGAAAGGATTTGCCATGTACTGCTTCACACTTAGCTCAGTTAAGGAAAAAAAAAAGGAAAATTAGCCAGCACTGACTTGACTCAATAGCTATGATTTGGACAAAAGATTAAATATTTAAATTTCTGGGGCACCTGGGTGGCTCAGCCTGTTAAGCACCTGCTTTCAGTTTAGGTCATGATCCCAGGGTCCTGGGATCGAGCCCTGCGTTGGGCTCCCCACTCAGTGGAGACCCCGCTTCTCCTCGCTCTGCCTTTTCCCTCTCTTGTGCTCTCTCTCTCTCTCTCTCAAATAATCTTTTAAAAAGTTTAAATTTCAAACCAATTTCTTTTGCTTTGAAACGGGTGAGGTTTATCATTCACGTTGCTGAAGAACTGCTCTGATTGGGAATCCCTGTGTTCGAGGACTTTCCATAACTGCCACCGACTCCCTGGCCAACCCTCCGTTCCCGGGTGAGCACAGGCGGCCTTCCCTGAGTGCCCCTCCGTCCCACCCCGCCCCCAACCCCTCTGCAGCTCCTGTCTTCTTGCTTCGCTGCACTGCCCACACGGGGTACCTGCACCGAGTCCCCTTTCTACAACTGGACACAAGCACCCTGCGCGCAGGGCATCTGCCTTGTTTGTTTGTTTTTAAGGTTTTACTTACTTATTTGACAGAGAGAAACACAGCCAGAGAGGGAACACAAGCAGGGGGAGTGAGAGAGGGAGAAGCAGGCTTCCTGCCGAGCAGGAGCCTAATGTGGGGCTCAATCCTGGAACTCTGGGATCCTACCCTGAGCTGAAGGCAGATGCCCAATGACTGAGCCCCCAGGGGCCCCCATCTGCTTTGTTTTATCTGCACTTCTTTTGGGGAACTCTAACTTTCTGCTGAGTGTCCTAGTCCTTTGTGAACAGGCATTATCCTTCCAGTGAGTGTGCTTCTCAGCACAAGGCTACTCTGACTCTTCCAGAGAAGGTAACTCAGTACTGTACCTGTGAACGCTGCTTAATAAAAATGAGTGAATGAACGCTTGGAGAGGCCAAATGAACAGGTCTGGGCGCTAGTCTTTCAAATAACGGTTTTCCAGTTAGTTGGTTAAAAATTCCTTTCCTTGTTACCCTTTTTGTTTAAGATAGGCTTATCTCGGGGCGCCTGGGTGGCTTGGTCCTTAAGCGACTGCTTGGGCTCAGGTCATGATCCGGGAGACCCGGGATGGAGCCCTGCACTCGGCTCCCTGCTCGGCGGGAAGGCCGCTTCTCCCTGTCTCACTCCCCCTGCTTTTGCTCCCTCTCTAGCTGTGTTTCTCTCCATCAATAAATCAGTATCAGTAAATAAATTTCTCTCCATCAATAAATCCATCAGTAAATAAAAAAAATCTTAAAAAAAAAAAAAGAAAAGGACTAGGCTTATCTTGTACTTCAGGAGTATTATATTTTCTCCTTTCCAGAAAAATAAATTCTGAATAAACAAATGATTTCAAAAATGTGACAAAAGCCTATGACTTGTCTTTTTCACTCTCAGAGTAAGAAAAATATCAGAGGAGTCGCTCTAAATAAGATATTTTCCTCTTGCTCAGAATACAAGAAGCTTAGCAAAGGGCCGCCTGTGGGTCCCGGGGTTTGGGGCACAGTGCTGAGTGGGCACACTCCTTTCCCTAAAACCAGAGCGCTGTTTCTTTCCAATACAAAATGAGGATTCCAACCTGCTCTAGCCCCTAGAAACCTACAGCGACGATACAGGCTTCCTCAGAATGCGTGGGGACCGACGGGCAGTGCCTGCACGGCAGACAGCGGTGTGGGCGTCGATCGGCAAATGCTCGGCAAATGCTCGGCAAAGCAATTCCCGGTGGGTGGGGAGGCCTCCCCTGAGTGGGGCCTGTGCGCCTGGACAGCAGAGAGGGAGACAAGGATGCAGGGTTGCCATGGTAACACTATGGCAGGGAAGTGAAATTGCATGGGGTCAGGGTTTTTTTTCCAGTTCCGCTGATTTTTAAAGCACTAACATAAGGAACAAGTATTCCCTGGGGGAGAATTCCGAAGCTAAGCCAACTGGCTCATCCAGATCCCATATTTCACCTCGGTGACAGTGATCTCATTACTGACGTGGGAAACTGTACTTTACTGGCTGGACAAGATGCTCTTTTGTGTGAGCCTCAGAGCAAAACCTTGCACACTCGAAGTGCAAAAAGGCTTTCTTTCAGGTCCTGCTTTGCTGAAAAGCCTGGGACAGGACACAAAGGCAGCACGCCTGAGAACAGTGCGTCTGGAATACGTTCCTAATGGGCTGAATGTGCTCAAAGCCAATATACTGAAGGGATACAAATTCATGACTCGGGAAGTACTTTTTAAAATGGACATTTATTTTGACTTGCATTCTGTAGGTTCCTTTCTTTCCTTCTCTCTAAGCAAACAGTCCCCCACCCAAACAAACAAAAAACAAACCTCATTCTAGAGGAGAAGAAGGAAATCAAGCAGAGAGAACTCTTCTCCTTTATCATGGATGTAAAACAGGATGTGACACTTAATCGAAAACAATGAAACAGAGGGAAGGCAAAGGCCAGCAACTGCAGTCCAACAGTAATGTATTCTCATATCTGTGTTTTTTATCAAAAATTCTGGCCATATCCTCATTGTGTGTGTGTTCAGAGGTTGTAGATTTGGCCTAGGAGGTAGTGCTACACCATTTTTTGAAACCCCCCCTGTTGTTATTTGTGATCTTATTGAATCTTTACAACGCCTGAGAAAGACACCAGAAGTTCCACTTACAGATGAGAAAGCTTCTCCAGAAAGTGGATGTACCTACTCAAGGTCACATGCAAGCAAAGGGCCAGTCTGGGAATTCATACTTTGCCTTGCCTCCAGCTGAGGGATCGGATTCCCTCTATGGTAAAACAATCTCCTTTCAAGATCTAGAATTCATTTCCGTCATTTATGGCTGGAGAGAGAAGTTACCTTTCTAATTCCCTTCCTTGCTGTCTCTGCCATTCATTCATTCTATATGTTTAAATTAAACTAAAATAAGGCAAAATCCTTCTGTTGATCTCTACTTAGGAAACCACGGCTTTCTTTCTGAGCCTTATGGTCTTTGTCATGTATTTTCCCACACTGTTCTTTGTGGCATTTTTGTCCCTCCTTTCTTGTCTTCTTTTGGGTTAGCTGAACTCATTTAGTATTCTAATCACTGAGTTACTATACATATCATTGCTATTTCCTCCTTTGGCTTTTTAACTAAACCTCTTTTTTCTTTTTCTTTCAGTGGTTGTCCTAGATATTATAATATGCATCCTTAATTTAACAGTCTAAATAATATTGTTATCAATCATGTATCACACAGTAATATTATTTATAATGAATTAATATTATATTACTTCACATATAATATGAAATTCTGCAATATTTCCAGTTAAACTCTTAGTTTTGCCTTTTGTGCTATAAATATTAGATATTTAACTTCTACTTGTACTATGAGCCTCATAATAGATTGCTATTTTTCTTTAATCAAATTTTAAAGAATTTCTAGAAAGTAAAAATGTTCTTTATATTGATCTGCTTATGTATTATTTCCAACTTTTCTCTCCAGTTTTTAAGTCCACATTTCCATATGGCATCATTTCCCTTCAGAACGAACAACTTCCTTTAGTATTTCTTTTAGCGTAGGTCTGATGGTAACACGTTATCTCATTTTGCTTATCTGAAACTGTATTTTGCTCTTATTATAAATTTATGTTTACTAGATATAAATTCCAGATTAACAAATATTTGTCATTTAGTACCTGAAAAATGTTCCATGGCCTTCTGGCCTCCAGTGTTTCTTTCTTTCTTTTTAAAATATTTTGTTAACTTGAAAGTTAAGTGAGAGAGCATGAGCAGGGCGAAGGGCAGAGGGAGAAGCAGGCTTCCCGCTGAGCAGGGAGCTCGATGCGGGGCTCTGACCCAGGACCCCGGGATCATGACGTGAGCCGAAGGCAGACGCTTACCTGAATGAGTCACGGGGGCGCCCCTGGCCTCCAGTGTTTCTGGTCACAGTGTCATCATTGTTTCCATTTATGAGGCATCTTCTTCTCCGGCTGTCAACATTCTTTCTCTGTCTTTGACATTTAGCAGCTTCACTCTGATGTGCCTCTGCGCGATTTTCTTCGTATCAATCCTCCGTGGGGTCTCTTAAGTTTCCCGGGTCCAGGGGTTGCACTGAAGTGGAAATGACTGAAGTGGAAATCTTTTCTACTCCGTTCTCTTTCTCTGCTTCTTGGTCTGCATCATATGTATTTAGCCAGCTGGCTAGCATTCCACAGGTAGTTGGCAGGGTGTTAACGTGATTCTTACTCCTGTGGCTTTCTGTTGTACAGTTCCGATGACTTCTGTGACTTGTCTTCAAGTTCACCGATTCTTTCTCCCTTTGTATTCAATCTCCTCTTTATCCCATCCAGTGATTTTCTTTTTTTAATTTTAGATATTGTTTTTTAGTCCTAAGATGTATTTTTTTAAGATATCTTTATTTCTCCTGAAATTTTTTTCTTTTTTCTTTTTCCTTACTGATTATATCTATCTTTTCTTTCAGATCTTTAACATATTTATCATAGTTATTTTAAACTCTATTAATTCTAACATCTGAGTCATCTATGCATTTGTTTTTATTACATAACCTTTCCTTTGGACTGCAAGTCAGATTTGTTTTCCTCTCATGTGTGCTAGTAATTTTTAAATTATATGTTAAATTTATATTAAATACTGGATATTGGGAATAATATGCTATAAAGACTCTGATCTTGTAGGGACATGGTTTTAGGTTTTCAATGGCAGATCTGTTTCAGTTTTGTCCTTATTCCAAGAGTAATGCCTTTAGACTTGGCACACAGCCGTGACTTCTAAGATGCAGTCCTAGTAGAGTTAATTAAAAAAAAAGATGTTTACCAAGCCTCCCTTGATGTGGTGACTGTCTTCTTTGCAACAGGCACTGCTGAACTTTTTTCTCAGCTTTTGATTTTTTTACCTGTTATTCCCTCTGGCCTCCTTGGTGTTTCAACCACCCTCGCCTCCCCCCTACCCTCCCAACACACAATGTTCAGGGCTCAGCCAAAGACTGTGGGAGGTTTTATGTTGACTTTAGTGCTTTATTTGTGGTTTCCTCCTTTCAGTGATTCCTCCCTGACGGTCCAGCCACTCGTACAGTCCAAACTTGATCCTCTGACCCCAAGAAAATGACACTGTGACTTTCTCCATGAATTGTATGACAGTACCTGCCATGTAAGTATAGATCTCATGTTATTTAGTCGTTTCAAAAGTTAAATTCACTCTAATTTATGCCAAGTTTTGATTACTTTTCAGTGCCTCCAAAGAAGTTTTTTTTAAAAAAGATTTTATTATTTATTTGACAGAGAGAATCACAGCCAGAGAGGGAACACAAGCAGGGGGAGTGAGAGAGGGAGAAGCAGGCTTCCCGCTGAGCAGGGAGCCCGATGTGGGGCTTGATCCCGGGTCTCCGGGATCATGACCTGAGCCGAAGGCAGTCGCTTAACCAACTGAGCCACCCAGGCGCCAACTCCAAAGAAGTTTTAAAAACTATTTTTCCAGAGTTTCTGATTTTTATCAGCAGGAGGTTTTGTTCAATATAAAACACTCCATCAGGGCGCCTGGGTGGTTCAGTCATTAAAGGTCTGTCTTCAGCTCAGGTCATGATCCCAGGGCCCTGGGATCGAGCCCTGCATCGGGCTCTCTGCTCGGTGGGAAGCCTGCTTCTCCCTTTCTCACTCCCTCTGCTTATAGTTCCCTCTCTCGCTGTGTTTCTCTCTGTCAAATAAATAAATAAAATCTTAAAAAAAATACTACTCCATCATTACCTCAAGTCAAAATTCTAATACAGAAAAAAAAATTCTAATACAGTTGAGTAAAAAAACACGAATGTGTGACTTCTACCCACTACACCATCATAGCTGTTATGTGTCTCTGTCACACACTACTTCAGGAATATTTGTTCTGTAAATGGGTAAGAGACTTTGCATTTTCAGGAGGTAGAAACTGAATACCTTATTGTAAAACACGATTTTAAATAGATAACGTTCCTTTTTTATATAGTTCTTAGAAGACGTTACATGGAAAAAATTTAAATTAAAGTTGACGCTTTAAAAAAATAATGACATTTCTTTACTGTATCTCTCCTTTGGGAAGGAAGATATTTAAGATGCTTATAGTTGATAACTATAGAGTACTTGTGTGGCTAATGGATGTAGAGTTATTTAAAAGAAATAGGGTGTGGGCATTACTGACATACATTACAAGAAAACAGGGGAAAGAGTAGAGTACTTTCTGGGCATGAGCACTTAGAACCACAGAGCAATCAATGAAAATAATAACTATCCTGAGCCTCCTTTGTAGATTCTTCATGGGAGCCTGGCTTTAGTGGCACACAAAATTTACCCAATACTTTTATTATCTAATTTTCTAAGGAAATGTGGTTTCCAATATGATGTAAAATCATTAGAAGAGAGAGAAGTATATATAAACAGAGGGGGAGAACATACTCCCGTCATATTCTCAGAACTCTTTGCAACTCTCAAAAGCATTCTTTCCCTTAAAGAGGTTTTCATGTTTTGAAAGCTAAGGGCATTTCATAATTACTTGTACTTTATTTTTTTTAATATTAAGACTTAATTTTTTTTGAGCAGTTTAGGAGTCACATAGCAACATTTAGGGGAAGGTGCCACTGCCCTTCTTTGAATCCAAATAAATTTCAATTAATTTTTAATATTTATGAAGTAAAAATTAAAAATTAATGTTTTTGAATGACATAAATATTTTCAAATTCATCTTGATTAATGTAGAAACCCAGAGTATTTTGCATTATTTCACATGCTCTTGTCCACATGTCTATGTTGGAACTCTAAGGGTAAAGTATTATATTAGAATTTTCTCTTTGATGGAGAGTATTTTATGACCATAAAATATTTAATGTTCTCTTTAAGGATTTATTTTTAGGCAGGCAGGGCATTACACTTCTGGAAATAAAATAGAAAGCAAAAGTCAATACCGATATTAGTTTTTTTCTTTGTATTTAACCTGTAAAATAGAGCCAATAGCATTGATGGGAAGGACAGGCTAAAATTATAGGGCACCCAAGTGTCCCCAACACCTTCCCAGAATAGTAAGAATTTAACAACCAACAGATCTGCGGTATTCTGAAAACCCTTTATCTACTTGCACACAAATATCTCTTCATTTTCATAAATCAGTTGGAAGCCATTAACTTCAGGGAACAAAATTACATTACCAAAGGATCAGTAGAAAGTCAAGAAAATTCAGACCTTTTGGCAAATTAACACTAAGAAGAGTACCTTTTATTTTTATATATTCAGCGAATATTATTAAACACCCGGGATATGCCAGGAAGTATGCTCAGTGCTACAGGTGCTAAGATAGATGTGTGAACGTGTGCATCTGCGGTCCAGGTGATGCCTTGGACCTGATGTGGTCGTCATGAGACTGGACGCGCACGCAGGCGGCGGCACCTGCTGGGACAACGGCCGCCGGGAGAGGGGTGACTCGAGCAGCAGCCTCAGAGCTCTGCTATTGCTGAGTCTGCCTGGAACTCCACCATCTTTTCTGAAGCACTAAACATAAGCATAGTTGCCTTTCTTATCGGGGAGAGAAGAGCCAGTGAAAAGAGAGAACTCGGAAGACGATACAAAAGCCTTAAAATTGTTCTGAGTCGGGTCCATATTGAGCCTTTGATTTGCTGTGAGTTGATGCAAAGGAAAAGGAAAGAGACACCACCCACTGTGAAGCGTCTTCCTTCAGGAAGTACACATGCTACCTTGACACAGAGCTAGAGTTACGTGGAAAAATAAAAGAATAAACCAGCAGGCTACCACAAGTAGCCATTCTCTGCAAAGCACTTTAGTCTATAAATAAAGCTATTAAAATCTTATTAAAAAGTGAACAAATTTCAAAAATTATTGAGGATCTGTATCTAGACCAGACCAGAAAAATCTACCTTGATATATGTTGCTGTCTCAGCACATACTCAACGTACCTATTCTCTTCTATTCTGCAGGAGAATAAGACAAGCCAGTTGGCCCGTCAGCATTAAGAAGCTGAGACAATAGGAAAAGATTTCTTGAAAGGAGTTAAATAGAAAAAGGACCACAGACTTTGTGGTTCATCAGCTCCTAGCTAAACCCTTTCATGAACATTTGTGTAGAAGCCTCTTCCCCAGTGCCTCCCCCCCAACTTTACTGAAATAAACTGACCCGGAACACTGTGTAGGTTTAGGTTATACCGTGTGATGATGTGATAGAGTGACTGATCTGTGGGTGTGTGTATGTATGTGTGTGTGTGTGTGCTTTCCATGATAAGGTTCCTTAACACATTCTTCAACTCACATAAACCTTGCTGGGTTAAGATCAAAATACTAAAGTCTATATTCGTAGCAACTTTCAAGTATATATACAGGACTGTTAGCTACAGTCACCGGGATAAACCTCTGATGCCTGAACAGGTACATAACTGTTACCCTCTGTACCCTCTGATCAGCATCTCCCCATTTCCTCTACGTCCCAGCCCCTGGCAGCAACCTTTCTACCGTTTCTGTGGGTGTGATGTGTTTAGATTCCACAAATAAGCAATGACATGTAGTGTTGGTCTTTGTCTGACTTATTTCACCTCCTGTAATGCACACAGGGTCCACTCATGTTGTGCAAGTGGTAGGATTTCCCTTTATGTTTATGGCTGAATAGTATTCAACATCGTGGAAATGCAGTTTAAATCCTGTACTAAAGCTTTATCAATTAAAATGCTAGTGACTTTTTTTTTTTTTGGCATTAAAACCACTGGGTGCTTTTTCTTTAATATTTTTTTCTTAAAAAAACCCCCATTTCTGTTCTCCAGGGCCACCTGTTTCTTAGTCTAGTTTCCTGCTCTCCCTGACCCTACAACTCTCCACATTTGGGGGTGGTGTCATGAAGTCAATTTGTTACGTCCTCAGTAAACTGCTCTTCTCCTTCTGGGACTCAGTGATGGGTAGATTGTTTTCATATCGTGCTGCTTTTTTAGCAGGTCTTCTTCATTCCTTTTCATTCTTTTCCCTTTTGCCCCTCGGACTGGATAATTTCAGGGGCCCTTGCTTCTGTGCGGCCTAGCCCGCTGCTGGGGCGCTCTACTGCAGACCTCGGCTCCGTCACTGTCTTCTTTAGCCCCAAATCTCTACTTGTTTCTCTTTTTATAGTTTCTATCTCTGTTGAACTTTCTATTTTGTTCCTGTATTTTTTGCCCCTAATTTCAGTAAATTGTTTTACTATGTTTTCTTGTAGGTCTCTGAGCATCTTTAGAAGGATTATTTTGCACCCTTTGTCAGGCAGTTCCTACATAGTCATTTCTTTAGGGTCAGTTACTGGAAGTCTCCTGTGCTCCCTTTCTGGTGTCGTGTTGCCTTGGTTCTTCAAGGTCCCTGGGGCCTCGCACATAGCTATCTGCACACTTAAAGAGCCAGTCCCCTCTTCCAGACTTTACGGGCTGACTTCACTAGGGAAACACCCTCGTCTGTGGGCGAGGGCACTCCAGGGTGCGCTGTGAGCCCAGGTCTAGGGTGCAGAGTGCCAAATGCGTCTCATCTGCTCAGGCTACTCGGGTCCACAACACTGACAACCGTGTGGTTCTTGGTGAGCACTGTGGGGGTCTGCAGCGGCTACAGGGGTTGTTGGAGTCCTCAGCGGCACCTCTCGGGCCAGTGGCTAGGGGCTGGGCGGGCAGTGATGGTGGCCCGAGCTGGCAGTGTGCACAGAGTGGGCAGGGCCAGCTGGCACCTATGCAGGGGCGGGGGGCTGGTTTCAAACATGCAGAGTGGGGGGGGGGGGCACCTGCAGGTGCACCAGCAGCTGTGAGGACCACGGCCGTCCGTGTGTCGTATTGTGGCTGCGAGGCTGCACCACGGTGGGCGCACTGCAGGGGAGGCCGGCGTGGGGCGTCAGGCAAGGGGCACGCAGGCACACAGCTGGAAGGACCAGCCGCAGGTGAGCTGGGCGGGCCGGCGACGGGAGAAACAGGGCCAGATCCAGCCCTCCAACAGCTGCGGGGGTCCTGCCGTTAGCACGCACCCCGTCGGCTGCAGGGTCTCCCCACGGGTGTGTGCCTAGCCTTGGAGGCCACTAATGAGGGTCTGGTTGGGGCATACAGGTGCACAGCTAGAAGGTTCCCTGCACTTGTGCCAAGTGCTGAAGGCCAGTGCCTGGAGCAGAGCCCAAGGCAGACCCACAAACCTCTGGGAGGCACTGGCCACAGGCGCATGGACACCAGTGCTGGCCGGCGATGGGGGTCAGGCCCGTGTGCGGAGGGGCGAGCACCAAGTGTGCACATGGTGATGGGCGTCCGCACGGGGGTCTAGGCCACCACGTGTACTTGTGCAGCCTGAGGCCTGGGCTGCCTCCTGGTGTGGACTCCCGGCTCTAGCAGCAGGGGGTGGCTGTGGGGGTGGGGGTGTGGGCAGGGAGCAGGGAAGGGAGGAGTCTGGGGTCTCTGAATGTGAATAGGGTGGGGCAAAACCCAGGGAAATCCACATGGGGCCGGAAGCAGCGAGAAAGCTGCTAAGGAGTCCCAGTCATTTCTGCTGCAAGCCTGATTCCGGAAGAACCTACATTTGTTTGTTTCTTCCTCTTACTGTGCTCTCCTTTCTTGGTGAGGGGAACTCTTTCAGGCTGACGCTTCCCAGGCTGGCTCTGATCGTGCAGGGAAAATGAAGCTGGTGTTCCTTCCCCTCTTAGGCAATTATTCCCAGCTTCCCCCACCCACCTCCCTGAGTCACTGGAGATTCCTAAGTGGACCCCTTTTCTTTGTGGATAGCTGCCTAACTGTTGATATCTGTTGGGAGAGGGAGGCTGAGGTCTCTTACTTTCCCATGTCCGTAAAGTCAACCTAACTTACAGAACCATCTTGAGCTTCACAGTCACTGATTATTCTCACAGTCGCAATACTCAGGGCCCTTCCAAATGGGAGAGCTTGTAAATCATCTGTAACAACTCCCACCCGTGCTGCACAGAAATGAGGACTCAGGAGGCTGAACTGGCCTAAGGTCACAATTTGACCTGCAAGCCACACTTAGGACTCAAAATAAAATGCACCCTCATTTGCTTTTCCAGCTGGTTAAGACCTTGCTCGGGTCCTAGCTAAACTATTCTGACCATAATTCACGTTTACTTGCTTGAATAAAAGGGCTCTAAGAGTCTGCCTTTAATCTGAGTCCTTTAATAAGTCAGCAGCCCATGCAGGAATGGCGGGGGGGTGGGGGGGGGGCAAACCAGGCCCCATGGAGTGCTGGGCCCTGACCGAGATCCGGACATGTTTTCCTGTCTCTAAACCTGGGGGTCATATACAACAGCAGACTATTGCTGAAACAAGGCAGGCGCCACCATACCCGGTAGGAGGTGGACCGGTAGGTAACAGGATTTATTTTCCCAAGAGCTACTGGATTGAGTAGTTAAGGCTTGCATTTATGAACAATTTTGTTTTCTGCTTTTAGGCTTGTCCCCAGGGTTTCCTGACATTTCAGCAGGCTCCCTCCCTTTCACCCACACACCCAATCCCTACTCAGTCATTTCAGCCAGAGAGAAGGGAAGCTTTGATGAGAGGAACACAAAACAGCTTACATATCTGGGGTATGTACTACACTTTCTCCCATATGCTCTACCGGAATCCAGCCTGTGCCCGACATCCACCCTCCCACCACGCCCCGCGACAACCAGAGCAGGCCAGGCTTCTCTGTTCTCTGTCTCCTTCAGGTTCACATGGCACTCACATGGCACAGGAGAAAAGAAAATCCCAGCTAAAACTGAGTGCATGGGAAAAAAGAGTCTGCATCTCATTCGAAAGTAGATGGCCTTTCAGAACAGGGAGGCAAAACGGCAGAGAAACCAAGTTGCATCCTAAATTTGCGAAGTGTACAAAGTTGCATTCTACATTATTTTCTATCTCTAGTAATTTCATCCACAAGAGTTTTTACGTCTTGACTCTGGTGCCACTATATGCCCTATAAACCCAGGGCCTGAGTTCTCTGGATGCCCTTTCTCCTCTCACTGTATTAAAACAGCAAGTAAATGTTTGACAAATGATGCAAAATGACCAAAAGGAATTTTGCCCGTGGCTGATGATTTTATCGAGGGAGAAATAAGAGAATTTCTGTCCCCGTACCCACTAAAGCCCTAGCTGGATATCCAGGTATATCCCTCACTCAAGCTCCTCTTTCCTTTTGGGCTCCAGGATTCTTATTTTTTTCTTTTCTACACACAAATGATCCTTTAGCTCTATGTGGTAATCAAGGGACATAAGCACTGATTCGCTTTTCCTCCTTACAACGTCTTTAAACAGCCGATATTCGCAGAAGACCTGTGCCGTTTAAGAGGCGGCTCGAGCATTCAGGTACGGCCTCTTATTAAATAATGCAAAGCCAATTCAACAAGAGCTCTGTTCGATTTACTTGCTCGGTCAGACAGTCCTCTAGGGGTCAAACTTCGTCACTCTTCACTCCTCCTCTCTAGACAGCTTCTTTCTTTTAAGGGAAGACACGGTCATGAGGCTCAGCAGCCATCAGGAGGAGGCAGCTTGGATGCCCGGGGCACGTTGCCCATCGGCCTCACATCTTGCAGGCTTGCTCCTCACCTGCCGTCTCTGCCCTCAAACTCGCTGGTGACTAGACACAGTGAACAAGAAACAAAGCAGGAAATCAAGTTGCTGCAGGAGTCGGATTCAGGTTCCCAGGTCAGTTTTAGAGGCGTGGAGAGCGGGATTCTTGCACAGAGGACAGCCAGGACTGCAGGGGCCACAAACTCTCCCCCCTAGACAGGGGGCTGTGTACACTGAGGTCGCCTCTTTATTAGCCTCTGTTACGCACTCTTGCTTACACCTTCTAACAAACACATGAAAGGCTGCAGACGGTAGTTCCTGGGTTAGAAGTTTAGTGCTAGCTGGACCTCTGAGTTCTCGCCGTCATGACTGGGACTTACTTCTGGGCCGACTTCATGCCAACACAGTTTATAAACGTCAACTGGATCGCTGCAACAACCCTTCAAGTGGCCATCAGTTTTCTTCGATCTCACAGAGAGACATTACGCACGGAAGATCCAACAGCTGACTGAAGGTCAACAACGGGCTGAGGCCAGCGTCTGACTCAGCTCCCTCCCCTGCCCACCACGCATCTCCCCCAATCAGGCAGCCCGCCCAACACCTAGCCAGAGAGATCTGTGTTGTTGTTGTTTTTCTCATTTCTAAATTGGGTAAAAAAAACACAATACAAAGTTTACTCCCTTAATGATCTTTAAGTATATGCTCCTGTAATGCTCACTGTATCCACGCGGTTCTGTAAAAGTCGAGACCCCTACGGTTAAACAACACCCTCCGTTTCTCTGTCCCCGAAGCCCCGGGCAAGCACCATTCTGACCACTCTAGATACGCCACAGAAGGGGACTCGTACAGTATTTTACTTTTGTGACTCAGGATAACGTCCTTAAGATGCACTCATGTTGTAGGATGTGCCGGGACCCCGGCCTTTCTAAGGCACACCGATACTCCGCTGTGCGTACGTATTACATTTTCATTATCCATTCATCTGTTGACGGACATTTGGTTTGCTACCATCTCTTGGCTACTGCGGATAATGCTACAATCGAACACAAGTGGGTAAATACTGCTTCAAGATACTGCTTTCACTACTTGCGGGTAAATACCCAGTAGAGGAACTGCCGGATGGTAGTTCCACAGTAGCTGCACCATTTTACATTTCCGCCAGCATTGTGCAAAAGTAGACAGCTTTGTTTTTAAATAGAATAACTGTCAGTTTTAATATCAAAATGACCAAAGAACCCAGCCTGTAGGGTTAAGCAGTGATTGAATTCTTAACTGAACTCTGCCAAACTCTAGACATCAGGCCTTCGTTTTTGTAATTAAAGCCATACATCCTTTAAACATGTACTGCAGATTTATAAATATGGAGCAGCATCCCATTTTAGGACAAATAACTTTATCAGTCACTTTCTCAGAGACCACAACAAATGAAGTAAAAAGTAAAGCCAGCGTTGGACCCACGTGAGGGTATCAGAAAGACTCTCACTTCCTGAGGAGAAGGACAAGCATAGACACAGACTGCGCTCTTACCCTCGTTTTGGCATCAATTTTAGCTCCTCGGTCAAGCAGTAGTTTTACCATATTGGCATTTCCTCTTTTTGATGCAACGTGTAAAGGCGTGATGTCGTTCTGTAGAAGAACAGAAGAAGGACAGTTTTGATTTCTTGGGTTCAGTCAAACATCGCTTCCTCAACTTCTCCCAACATAGTCTTACTTTTTAATTTTTTAACAGCCATTGTGAACAGAATGCTTCCAACATTTCTGACAGGAATTTTAGTAAGGGGATGAGTTTTAGGGAACACCGTCTGTGGGGGACCAACTTTATTTCATTTGACTGAGGTGACTGATAGATGAGATGGCTTTTTTTTTTTTTTTTGCTTTAAAATCCTGTAGTGTTAATCAGTGTGCTGTCCTACGAGTGGTGGCTACGTGGCTGATCGCGTCAGCTGCGCCCCAGTGAGAGGGACATCATGGCACTCAGAGCCAACTCTGGCTTCACTGGAGCCCCGGATGTCAAGAGACAACAGCAGCTCCCTGTGGGGGACTGGTCGAACCGAAGTCGCAGGACTGCCCACGCACGTGGGGCTTTTAAAAGGTGTTCACGGGCATTTATTAGCAATGTCACACAAAACTGTTCTGGAATCTCCCACTGAGAAATACACATCGTGTTACGACGACCTGAAATGCCAGTCATGGCCCTTCAGGACCACAGGTCTTTCCTTCACGCGGCGCACGGCACTGTTTCCAGACTCTCGGGGAAATACACGTAGGCAGTGAAAGCATGATCTATTTTGGCTTCTTACGCCTAGGTAGCAACAATAGGCATTGACGGTCCATGGTCCACATAAGTCAATTATAGGATGTGTGATCTCGGTTGTAAGGGGTTATGTCTTCGTCATCCGAGAGGCAGTCAGGGTGCCAGCCCCACCCAGGTCCTGATCTAAGCTGACTTATAATGTCCATTTTACTGATACACACGTAGCTGGCAAAACCAAGATTCAAATTAAAATATGACTCAACTTGGGTTTTTTAGAAAACATTTCAGGAAGATTTTCAAACATTTTCAAACACATTTGAGAGAGGCATGAGCTTCATGTACTCATCACTCTGGTTCAATGCTTATCAACCTTTCGGTGACATTATGTGTTCTATGCTCCCTGATATTTTGTTTTGTGTGTGTGTGTGTGTGTGTGTGTGTGTGTGTGTGCAGAAATTTAAGAGAATGAAGAGAAAATCCTAGGCATCATATCACTTCATCAACAAATACTGCCATTTAGGTCTATCTAACAGATAAGGATGTTTTTTAAACAAGTAATCACAATACAATTATCATATTTAACAAACTAAAAATAACTACTTCATCACACCAAGACCCTGTCCATATTTAAATCTCCTATTGTGTCCAGTTGGCTCAGTGGCATAGTTCAAACTAGAAGAGCTATACCTGCATTAGTTCAAAACGTCCCTTAGGTCTCTTATTCTCTGTAGAAGTCCAACTCCACCTTCTTTTGCCCATGACTATTTATTTATTGAAAAAACTGAGTAATTCACTGTGTAGACTTTTCTAAATTTCAGATTTAGCTGCTTTCATCTTCATGCAGTGTTTTGGACATGTTCTTTTGCCCTATGTTTTCTAAACATTATAAACTTTTCTAAACTTTTCTAAACATTATAAACTATAATGCTCCTAGCATTACATTCTCCTAACTAAACAACTCTTGCCCTCATCATTCTTAGGTGCCAAAGAATCAATTGGCTCATTACGTGAAAGAAGAAGCAAGACCTCAGGAAAGCAATTTGCTTTAGTAATGGGGATACATAGGGTGGGCATCACTGCTCTAGGCCAGGGTGGACAAACTTTTTCTGGATAGGGCCAGATAGCAAATATTCTCAGCTTTACAAGCCATACAAGTTCTACCACAACTATTACCATTGTAGGGCTGAAGTAGCCATATGAAATATGTAAAGAAATGGGAATGCTTGTGTTCCAATAAAACTTTATTTACAAAAACAGGCGGTAGGCCAGATTTGGCCTGGGGATGATAGTTTGCTGACCCTGCTCTAGATCACTAGGCTATGGCTGAAGGTTTCAACTATGTGTAATGGTTCACAAAGAGGAAGAGGAGTATATGCTGTACATTGCGTATGCTCTGGCCCCTTCGGTGTGAATGAGAGCTGTCAGAAGGAAACAAAATTCCTGATGACTTTGTAACCATCTTGCTTGTCTCCATTGTCTGACAGCAAATATGGGTCACGCTAGTGATCCAAACAGCCCAGGGGGTGAATTCTAGACCTGAGACAGCAGGTAGTGGGGCACGTTAGGTCTGTAGGAAACATGGTCTAACAGGAAGCTTACTGAGCCCAGAATGGGAGATGGTGCAAAGATGTCATCCCTCCCCAGGAGGGGCCAGGGCATACCTGTCATTTCCCTTTAAAACTGTACTCTTGCCTGGCTGAGAAGAACTTAATTAACCTCCATTACAAGTAGGCTAATTTTAGGGAGAAGAAGACTCTACTTCTAATTTTGCTCTCTTCCATATTCATGTACTCTCTCATACAGTGATGCATAGATGTCAAAAGAAGCCTTGAAATTCTAACTCCCACGTTTTCCTACACCTCTCTGACCCTAGAGGAATACTTTATATTTCTATATCACTTAAAATGTTGTAAAGAGCCTACACTTACATAATTTCATTTTACCTTCACCACACTCTATTGAAATAAACCATTAATCCCATTTGACAGGTGAACCGAGAGAACAGAACGGATCGGTAATTTGTATACTGAGAGAGAGAGCAAATTAGAGGCAGAATTGGGATGAGAATTCAGTTTTCTAGACCCCTGGGCAGTGGTCTAGACACAACTATTACTTCTCTCTGTCAAATGGAGCTTCTGAATGAAATACACACTTCTGCGTTCTTGAATCCGACAGTGACTGCTGTCAGTTAGGAACAAATCAAAGTGCAAGTGGTACCTCGGGACCTCTCAGTGGGACATTTATATTCGATTCCTCGGTTAGCTAATAAAAATGTTTCATGTCCTACTATGCACAAGACCCAGGGCTATGCTTCCATTGTATAAGGGAGCAACAAAAATATGGAATCCCAGCATATCAAAAGACCAGATGTTCAAGACAGAAATGCATGTTTCTGAGCACCCTCATGTGCTGCCAGGCTTACCCGTGCTTTCCGGAATGCAGTCTGGCAGTGCATATGAAAAGCCTTCAACCTAAGACCACAGACACAAGCAGAGGTGGGCTGCCAGAGTCAAAAGGGTGGGCACGCTAAGAGCCAGCCCTGAGGCCTGCGCACCCTCTCCCAGACTCCAGCTGGGCCAGAATGAAAGACCCTTGGTCCCAGCGTGAGCCTAGCACAGAGAGGCAACCCACAGCAGTCAGTGGATGAAATCCCACAAGAGCTTGGCGGCAGACTTCCTCCAGGCTTCTTCACATGTGCAGGGAGGCCTGAGGATGGAGAACCGATACCTTGGAACACCCCGAGCACGAAGCAGTGCCGCCTCCTGTAGAGGGAGTGAAGGGTCCCTTCAAACAAGACGTGAACTCTGCTGACTCTTGTCTACACTGGCTCAGCCTTCCCTGTGCACGGCCTGACAGATGGGTGTGAGGTGTGCCCATCTCCAGAAAAAGCCAGTGTTTGCCTCAGTCTCTCTTGCATTCCGTCTGGTGGAGCAAGTAAGCTACAGCCATCAAAAATTAGGGAATTTCACCAAACGTACAGGATTTCAGTCAAATAGGGACCCTCGGTAGGAAAAACCACAATATAAGAAACATAGAATTGCTGATGGGCCCATCACTAGACCTCCCACAGCTGAGAAAACATCAGTGGGCTTAAAGATACGTTGATTCAAACACAAAGAAAAAAAAAGAGTGGAAAAGAAAGAACAGAGTCTAAGGGCTGGGGGACAGGATAAAACCAATGCCGGGGGTTGCATAAAAAGAGAGGAGATGGGGCAGGAGAAATACCTGGAGAGAAAATGTTCAAGAATGATCTCAAAATAATGAAATGTATGAAACCACCTATCCCAGAAACTTGGAGAACTTCAAGCAAGATACACTATAAACAACCACATGTTAACAGTCCGACACATGAGTCCAGTTGCTGAAAATGAAAGATAAAGGGAACATCATGAAGGTCACCAGAGGGGAGAAGGATGTATTTCATATAGAGAACAAGGGCAAAAATGATAGCCTTAGAAACTATGCAATGCTGGCCAAAAAATGGCATCTTCAAATACTGAAAAATGAACACCTGTCAGATGAGACTTCTATACCCAGTGAAAATATCTTTACAAAACTGAAAAGAAATAAAGAATTTTTAAGACAAATGGAAGCTGGGAGACTCCATTACCATCAGACTTGTAATACAAAAACCATTAGACGGAGTTCTTCAGGCAGTGGGGATATGATACGTGTCAGAAGCTTAGACCCAGACAGAGAAACACAGAAATGGCAAAAGTGAAGGCAAATACACAAGATAATTGATTATCTAAGCCAGAAACAGTAACAGTGAGTTGGGGGCTTTACCACATATGGGAAAGTAAAGTGCACACCTCCCACACATGTGCAGAAGAGTGAGAACAGCCCTGTTGTCAGCTCTCACAGTACGTGCGACGTGACATGACCTAGAAGGTAGACAATTAACGACGTACAAGATACATATCATTAAATAAAAATATGTTCTCACATTTATGTATCTTAGAATGTTTATACATTTTTAAAAAGCTGTCAAACTATGGACCCTCATGTTAATCATCCCTCGGTACTGAGATTACAGATGATATTTGGTTTCTTCATGCTTTTCTAAATAATTTCTACTATGCACATTTGTACAACATACAGTGAAAAATGGTTTGCATTTCTTTTTTTATCAGGACCTAATTTGCAGCCTGCATCGCCATCTCTGTCTTGGCCCGTGCCCTTTCCATTCCTCACTCTGATGGCCAAGGAGAGGTTTTACGTGCCCATCAACTTGCCTTACATTTGAACTTTGATGGAACCTGTTAAGCCTAGAGGTATCCTGGAGGTAAATATTTATTACTAACGTAGAAAATTATGTATGGCTAGAGTTAACGGTCTATCTGTTCTTTCTAAGAAGGAACCTGAATTAAAATTTGGGACAAAAACATATTCAACCTAGAGTTTTGAAGCTGACCTGAATTTAATGCAAACAAGAGTAAATGCTACTCTAAGTCTGTATAAAGTAGCTTATTAATGGAATTTTTTTTCTTCTACCAAAGATGCAATATTCAATGTGACAGACTGCATGAGCAGTCTGGAAAATGTTGTTGACTGATGCCTACGCTTGATTCGGTCGAATCACCTATTTTACAGATAAGGAGGAGGCTGGAGAGGGTAAGCGGTTATGGGGGGGTCACAGAGCTAGAGGCTCGGCAATGACCCCTGGGTTTCCCAATCCCCAGACATTGCCCTTTCTATCTCGCTGAGTGCTCTGGGCTTATTTATAAATCACTGTTTTCATCTCCAGCTCAATCGCGTCCTATTTCACTGAACTTTTCCATTAAACTAGTCAATGTAAGAATTATTCACCCTAAAAAGGAGTTAATCTGATGAACTGGTGCCTTCCTTTTTCTGGCATTTACTTCTCCTCAACCCTTTATGGAAGATGGTGGATAAAGACACAAAAGCAATCGCATCACATATATGCACATATGTTTTATAAAAACAAACAAAGGAAATTGGCTGTAAAAATATTTATGAAAACATTAACAGGAGTTGGGTAAATATTCAGAATTTTGACGGAAGAGAATTACAGTACTCAGCAGGTTTATTCTCTCAGATTTCTCAGGCAATAACCTGATCAGGTACTTAAAGCAACGTGGATCGTGACTGTGTCTCCTCGCATGTGGATGTGTGTCCTCACCACGGTGTGATGGCTAGCCTTCTGTTTGCAGTCACTTGTGTTCTTCTAGGCTGACCTTTTATCTTGATTTTTCAGTAAGACTTTTACCTACAGCCTACCCTTCTTGCAGACAAGCAGCCACTGAAGTTAGGGAGTAAAATTCTCAACTCCAGAGAACAGGTTTTGCCTTCCCCTTTTAGGGAAAAGAGAAGCAAGATCACCCAAAACAAGGTAAGCTGTCCCAGGACTCCTAGGTTCAGTATATCCCACCATCTACTCACTGTGTTCCATTTAACTTTTCTCATTTAACCCACAAACCAATCCTAGAAACAGGTGAGGAAACTAGAACACAAAATCAAAATAGCTTGCCCAAAGTCAGAAGGCTGCCGTAATTTTTCTGCCGCCAAGTCTGTGCTTTCTTCACTAGACGAGCCTGTGCTGTCCCTGAGCTTCTAAACAGTACAAATAGATAACCAATTCTCACTATTAGAGAGTTCGGTGTGGAAGATACAGGGAAAGCACTGGGCTCAAATACTGCAGGAGTTCTGAGCTAATACTCTAACGCCAGACCCTCAGTTTCAGATCTGGGCGGCTCCATCGGTGAAGCGTCTGCCTTTGGCTCAGGAGTCCCAGGATCGATTCCCACATCAGGCTTCCTGTTGAGGGGGTGAGCCTGCTTCTCCCTCTGTCCCTCACCTTGCTCATGTTCTCACTCTCTCTGTCCCTCTCTCAAATAAATAAATAAAACCCTAAAAAAATGGGTGACATGATCGCATCTCACAAATTATGAGGTAGCCTGGGTAGACAAGATATGGCAGAACTGAAGTGATGTGTGAGCGCTAAGAAGGTGCTAAATGGGGCGTTCTTAGGGTGGATGCAAACGGTGTTCGAGCGTGTCTGCTCAGCATGGCTCAGCCTGGGAGAACTGCAGAAGGGGTGCGCTGGGGGAGTCGAGGCAGAGAGGAGGGAAGAAGGGGCAGAGCCGTGGCTGACAGGACACGATACAGGGACAAGATGTGACACAAACGTGGAAAGGCATCCTCTTTTTTTTTTTTTTTTTACATTTCTAGGGACTTGGAAGAAACTAGCTTTCCTGAGAAATGGTGGGATTGCTGCCTTATTTCCTCTCAGCTATTTCTGAAAAACCCAGCTGGGGCAGCAGCCAAAGCCTTTTATGAAATTCTCACCAACACCAGATTTTTTTCTGCAGCTTCCTGAAGTGAAATCAGGGCCACTCCCATCCTCACTGTGATAAATGGCAGACTTTTCATTCCATCTAAATACACAAATGGCAGCTGACTTCTGACTCCCTGTACCCTCTTCTCTCACTCATTTTCTTTAAAAACATCCGGAAGGTTATCACCAGGTAGAAGAGTAGGTGTGATCACACTCAAGTCTTGAAAAATTAAACAATACGACTAGTTTAGTTCCTATTGAATAGAAATTCTAAAATAATTAAATGTTAGATTGAAAGGGAATCTGGCATCTTCTGCGGGTTCTTACACTTGTTACTACTGTGGTTTTCAAAAGTTTGCCAAAGTGGAGAAACAAGATATCTGAAAATGAAGTTTTTGATGTGTTCATGACTTGCATTTAAGACACACCCATTTCAAGATTTGTACGTGTCCTCCTGCTAGTCTCTTTATTCAATTCACGAGTCCTAGTGTAAGTAGAAACAGAAAAACGAACAGTAACTAAGTTCACAGAGTGAGCTCTGGAAAGACATTCACTGAATTCACTGTCCACCTCATAGAGATTTGTTTTTTGAAAAGTCATAGCCTCTGAGAGGAGGACTAAAGGAGACCAGAGTATGCCACCCCACAATAAGCAACTTGGGCATGAAGGCTGTTTGGAGCCTTCCCTTTGGGAAGGTGTTTCCCTCTCCCAAGCCAGGAACAAGAGACCTCTGAACCTGTCATCAACGGAGAAGGCACGACTGGGGTCTACAGAACGGAACAAACCTTAGCATCCACTAGTTTCCCCACTCATATATTTACTTTCCCCAAATTGACTACCTCTGGAAGCCCAAATTCCCTTTCCTTTGTTCTCCACACTTCTCCACAAAGGTATCACCCTTTGTTAAAATGGTATGTAAGCCCCTGCTGTCTATCTGCCTCTTTGGGTCTTCGCTTCTTTCCTCTGAAAGCCTTTGCATGCATCATAAGACTTTCTCCTGTTTATCTGTCTTTTGTTAGTTTAATTTGCAAAACCCTAGGAACTAAACCTAAGAGGGTAGAGGAAAATGTTTTTTCTTCTACCACAAAGTCATATGTGCCAATTTCCAAACAATATATGTCCAGTAAGTGATATTTTACAGTTATATAGATTTTGATACAATGTAGAAAAAACAGAATCGAATTCCTGCTCACTTTGATTTCCTCGAGAGTATAAAAATGTGTTCTTTTTCAGTCGATTTTTACTGCTTTCCACTGCAAGTCTTCTCCAATCGTTTATTTTTATAACAGGCTTATTGAGATATAATTTACATACGATAAAATTGGCCATTTTATGGTATACGATTCCGTGGTTTTTAGGACATTCACAAAATTGTGCAACCATCATCAGTATCTATTTACAGCAGCTCATCATCCCCAAAAGAAACCCCATCCCATTAAGCAGTTACTTCCCACTTTTCTGTCCATCCCTCAGCACTGTCTCACTTTCCGTCTCTATGCATTTTCCTGTTCTAGACGATTCACACACGTGGCACCACACAACGTATGTCCTTCTGTGTCTGTCTTCTTTCTCTTAGCATAATGTTTTCACGCTTCACCCATGTTGAAGTACGTATCAGTACCTCATTTCTTTTCAAGAGGATGCCTGACTTTTTAATTCCTTAAGAAATCCATAAAATAGATGCAAACAAATAATGCTTTCAGTGATAAGGATTTGAGATTTCAAGCGCATACCCAGGAGAATTTCAAAACGATGGAATCTAGGATCCTACTCCAGCTTTCCCAGTCCGACACAGTAGGGTTTTTCTTGAAAAATTCGAACTTACATGGTCTAGTAGTAACAATAAAAACAAAATAAACTCAAACTTTCTTTATACTATAGCAATCATTATTAAGATGACTACCATTGTTAGTAAAAGCCTGTTTTCCTCCTACTTCATGAAGCTTCGATGAAATGAGATCGATCTTTTTAGGTGAATTCCTTTTCTCTTCTCCAGTTTTACTATTATTCTACAGCAGCTTCCTCCCTCTGTGCTCCCCGGGTAAGGACAGGAAGCCCACCCGGGTCCTGCTGAGCCGAGTACTGAGAAGGCAGATGCACGGACGTCCCTCCTCGCCACCCTCCCGCAGACGCTGAC